>JAVSCE010004286.1:0-24511 GCA_032199065.1 Smutsia gigantea
AAATAATTATATTCAGATATTAAGTTTTTTTTAATAATAAGATATATACAGTAACTGGTACCTGCCCACAGTATTAGAGGAGGAGAGGAAAAGAGCATTATGCCGAGCTTGATGCGGAATGCAGCCGAAGTGTCATGGAAGGCTCGGCTGTCAGTTAACATTTCCAGATCTCAAATGGACATGGGCCTCACATGAAAGTCACACAGATCTAGTGGCAGTACAAAATCTTCTTCTAATAACCTACTAGAACAAGAAGAGCATAGCTTTGTCTGTCAAGGGTCAGATGGTAAGTATTTTAGGCTATACAGGCCATACAATCTCTGTCACAAGTATTCAACGCCACTATGTCCCGACAACTGTCATAGACAATGCATAAAAGAATGGGCATGGCTGTGACCCAATAAAACTTTATTTATAAAAACAGGCCACAGGCTGAATCTGGCCTGTGGTCTGTAGTTTGCTGACTCCTATGGAAAAACTAGAACTGATGACAGCTGGGTTAATTTTAACTTCCCCCCCAAAGTCCTGAATGCCCACAAGGCCAACAGTACTTATCTGGCACAGAAACCCCGGTAAATCAAATCAGCTTCTGATCCCAGCATGCACCTTGCCTAATTATGGCTAACACCTCCCATCTTTATCTGAGAGAAAACATTCTGTGAGCAACAGATGGTGTTGCTATGGAGTCTTCAACGTCCTCCTCAGCTGCAGATGTAACTGTGTGGGTTGCAGACTGAAAGTGATCAACCAACTGAAGGCTTCCTGGGAAAATATTTAAAAGATAGAAATATTCTGCAGATGGGAAATTCAGAGCCATGGTTGATTTTCCCGAATGAGAAGTAAAAAGAGAAAAATCAAAAGTACTCATATGTCACAGCTTGAAAGCCATTAAAATGGGGAAAGCATCAGCAATTAAAAGTGGACACCAAAATGATATTATCACTTACAAGGTCTTCCTAATTTAAAACCCTGTGACATCAGGTATCTAAACAACAGAAATTATTATGTAATAAATCCTGTATGTAGTAAATTATTATATAGTAGACCTTGTATTTGTAAACACGACCCTCTGGTGTATAACCTGTAACAGCAGGTACAGAAAAGCAGATATTTCCTCTAAGTCTGCAAAACTTCTCACATTATGTCTGATTTCTGTAGCTGTCCATCAAAAAGGAAAATGTTTAAGAAAGGTCTAATTTTAAGAAAGGTCATATTTCTCAGCCAAGTGAAGAATAAAAGGTACATAATTTGACTTCACATTGGTTCTTACCTTACTTTAAACTGGCTCTGGTCCAACGAGATGATTCTTTTCTTGTTAATTTCACAAATATTTATTTAGCACACACTCCAGCAAAAGAGAAGAGATGCAGTGATGTAAAGAATTAACTTAATAAAGTTACAAACCATGAGGACCTCCTCATTAGCTGGAAGCCATGCTAAGCCACTGTTAATCACGGATTATGCCCCTGCTTTGTAGATGAGCATTAGATATCCATAGCACACAGAGGGATAGAGTGAAAGAAGGAAAACTCTGGGACATGGCAGTAGGAGAGTAACAAGGAACAGTAGGACTCACTCAAATACCAGGGTGGTGGGAGGCTAGAAAAGCACACGAAAGGATTGCACATTGTGCAAAAGGATCTTTCAAAGGAGAGACGGTAACAAAAATGATATGGAAGCTTTTGGGTGACAAATAACCATGAGTAATTTAATCTTCTTAAGGTGTTCTATGCTTTGCTAAGAAACACAGTAAGCTTGACCCAGGGTAGCTTATTTAAAAGGGGTTAAGTGAATTTATTGTGGAGCCTGGCACTGGACCCATCCCTGGTATTTGTTTTGCTTTTTTCCCTCATCAGCTATATCAGTGTTTTAGGTATCGGGCGTTCAAGTTACTGTTCAGGCAATTAAACAAATATGTGAGATGTGATGATTGACATAACAAATGGGAACTTCCAGGCAGAAAAAAAATGAATCTTCTAAAGGAGAAATGCCAAAGGCTTAGAAGATTATGGAAAACAATTCCATCTATAATAGAATAAAAAAAAACTTAGAAGTAATTTTAACCAAGGAAGTGTAAGACATGTACACTGAAAACTCACAAAAAAATTGTTGAGAGAAATTAAGGATCTAAATAAATAAAAAGAAATCTCATGTTCATTGTCTGAAAGACATGATATTGTCAAGATGGCAGTACTCCCCAAACTGATCTACAGATTTCGCACTCTCCCTATCAGAATTCTAACTTTATTTAAAATCAGAAATAGATGCACTGATCTTAAAATTCACAGGAAAGGCAAGGATCCCAAATAGCCAAAACAATCCTGAAAAAGAACAACAAATTTGGAGGCTTCATACTTCCTGATTTCAAAACTTCCTACAAAGTTATAGTAATCAAGTGTAATACTGGCATGAGAATAGACATGTTGACTAATGGAATAGAACTGAGAATCAAGAAATAAACCCACACATTTATGGTTGATTTTCAACAAGAATGGCCAAACCATTCAATGGGGAAAATAATAGTCTTTTCAACAAATGGCCCCAGGAAAACTGGATATTCACAGGCAAAGGAATGAATTTAGCTCCCGACCTCATACCACATACAAAAATTAACCAAAAATGGATTCAAGAGCTAAATATAAGAGCTAAAACTAAAAACTATTACAATAAAACAGGTATATATATATATATATATATATATATACACATATATGAATGACAAGGGATTTAAATTTCTTAGATATAACAAAAACATAAAGAAAAAATAAATTGGATTTCATAAAAAAATAGAAACATTTTTGTCACAAAGGACACAATCAAGAAGGTAAAAAGATTACACACACAGAATCAGAATAATTTGGATGTCACATTTCTTAAAAGAATCCAGAATCTAGAATATATACAGAACTTTTACAACTGAATAAAACAGCAAGCCAATTAAAAAGTGAACAAACTACAGGAATACACGTTTCTCAAAGTGGATAGGCAAGTGGATAATAAGTACATGAAAAGATGCTCAACATCATGAGTAACTTGGGAAATGCATATAGAAACTGAAATGGACACCATGTGATGACATGGAGTAATTGGAAACCTCATACATTGCTGGTGGGAATGTAGAATGGTAGAGTCACTGTTGAAAACAGTTGATGGGTGATTCCATAAATTAATAAAATGACCATATGACACAGCAATTCCATTCCTAGGTACATACCCAAGAAAACAGAACACATATGCTTACACAAAAGCTTGTACATGAATATTCATAGTATTATTAATAATAACCAAGAAGTGGAAACAACTCAAAGGTCCATGAGCTGATTACTGATGAACAGAATGTGGTATATCCAAACAATGAACTTTTAATTCAGCCATAAAAATGAATGAAGTATTGGTATATGCTACAACATGGACAACCTTGTGAGCATCATGGTAAGTGGAAGAAGTCAGGCACAAAAACCCATATATTGTTTGATTCCACTTATATGAAATGTGCGGAATATACAAACCTATAGAGACAGAGAGTAGTGGCTGCCAGTGAGTGGAGTTAAGGAAGAGAGAATAGAGAGTAGCTACTGATGGGGATGGGGTTTCTTTGTGGTTACGCAAACGTACTGGTATTAGTGGTAATAGTTACACAGCACAGTGAATGTACTAAACACCATTAAGTGTATGCTTCAAAATGGAAAGTTTTAAATTATGTGACCAGAGCCTCTTTAAAAAAGGATTATGAAGTTCCGGGAAGATGGCGGCATGAGCAGGGCGGCGGAAATCTCCCAAAACCATATATATTTACGAAAATACAACAAATACAATTATTGCTAAAAGAGAGACCAGAAGATATAGGACAACATCCAGCCTGCAGCTACACCCGAGAGGACTTGGCACCCAGGGAAGTGGGTAAGATATGGAGCTGCAACCTGGCGGGACCCAAGCACTCACCCACCCCAGTGCACCGGCGGGAGGAGAGGATTCACAGTGGGGAGGGAGTGGAACCACAGGCCTGCCAAATAACCAGCCCTGGTGATCTGCGCTGGGGTCATTGACACTCTTTGCACAGTGTATCGGAGATTGGAGAGAGAGAGGTGCAGGAACCAAGAGAGCAGGTCCACTCAGCCGGCTCCCTGGGACAAAAGAAAAGTGCGGGCTTTTTTAGGGGTCTTAAAGGGACAGGTGCCCAATGGAGGAGCAGGATCATCCCAGCACACTTGGCCAAGCAGGCTGGGACTCCTGGGGAATTTCGGACCCCTTGGTCTGTGGCTGGGAAAAGCAGTTGCACTGAGACTTCCCACAGAAATCAGCAGCCTCCCATTTGTTCCCTCCCCCGCCAGAGTTACAAAGGGCTGGGCAGAGTGGCCGCAGCTGAGGAATAGTGGAGCAGCAGCACCACCTACAGCATCCTCACAGAAACAACACCCAGTGGGCATTTTTTTTTTCTCTTTTTTCCCTTTCGTCTTTTTTTCTTTCTCTGACCACTTCTATCGCCATGAAAAGACAGAGGAATATAGTACAAACAAAGCTTACCCAGACAACCCCAGAGAGGGAGACTGATGGGAAGGAAATGCACAGTCTTCCTGAAAAAGAATTCAGAATAGAACTCATAACCATACTGATGGATCTACAGAGAAATATGCAAGAGATAAGGGAGGAAGTGAGGGAAGGGAGGAAAGACAATGCAGAGATGAGACAAGCGATTGACGGGCTTAGCAGCAGACTGGATGAGATGCAAGAGACTGTTAATGGAATAGAAATCAGAGAACAGGAATACAAATAAGATGAGGCAGAGAGAGATAAAAGGACCTCTAGGAATGAAAGAATTTTAAGAGAACTGTGTGACCAATCCAAACGGAACAATATTCGCATTATAGGAGAACCAGAGGAAGAAGAGAGAGAAAAAGGAATAGAAAGTGTCTTTGAAGAAATAATTGCTGAAAAATTCCCCAAGCTGGGGAAGGAAATAAGTCTCTCAAACCATGGAAGCCTACAGATCTCTCAACAAAAAGGACCTAAGGAAGACCACACCAAGACACATAATAATTAAAATGGCAAAGATCAAAGACAAGGACAGAGTATTAAAGGCAGCTAGAGAGAGAAAAAATATCACCTACAAAGGAAAATTCATCAGACTATCATCAGACTTCTCAACAGAAACCTTACAGGCAAGAAAAGAACGGCATGATATATTTAACGTAATGAAACAGAAGGGTGTCGAACCAAGAATATTGATCCAGCACGATTATCATTTAAATTTGAGGGAGGGATTAAACAATTTACAGACAGGCGAAAGCTGAGGGAATTTGACTCACATAAACCATCTCTTCAGGATATCTTAAAGGGACTGCTCTAGTTGAAGCACTCCTAATGCTAAAAAGAGGTCACCAGAGAAAATAAAATCATAGCAAAGAAAGCAGACTATCCAAATACTAACTAAAGGCAAGGAATAAAACACCTAGTATGTAAAGAATGGAGGAGGAAGAATAAGAAGGGAGAGAAATAAAGAATCATCAGACTGTGTTTACAATAACTTAACAAGAAAGTTAAGTTATACTGTCAGATAGTGAAGAAGCAACCCTTGAACCTTTGGTAACCACGAATCTAAAGCCAGCAATGGCAATAAGTACATATCTATCAATATTCACCTTAAATGTAAATTGACTGAATGCACCAATCAAAAGACACAGAGTAACAGAATGGATAAAAAAGAAGACCCATCTATATGCTGCCTAGAAGACACTCACCTCAAATCCAAGGATATACACAGACTAAAGGTGAAGAGATGGAAAAAGATATTTCATGCAAACAACAAGGAGAAAAAAGCAGGTGTTACAGTACTTGTATCAGACAAAATAGACTTCAAAATGAAGAAAGTAGCAAGAGATAAAGAAGGACATTACATAATGATAAAGGGGTCAGTCGAACAAGAGGATATAACCATTTTAAATATATATGCACCTAACACAGGAGCACCAGCATATGTGAAACAAATACTAACAGAAATAAGGAGGAAATAGAAAGGAATGCACTCATTTTAGGAGACTTCAACACACCACTCACTCCAAAGGACAGATCAACCAGACAGAAAATAAGTAAAGACACAGAGGCACTGAACAACACACTAGAACAGATGGACCTAACAGACATCTACAGAACTCTACACCCAAAAGCAACAGGATACACATTCTTCTCAAGTGCACATGGAACATTTTCCAGAATAGACCACATACTAGGCCACAAAAAGAACCTCAGTAAATTCAAAAATATTGAAATCCTACCAACCAACTTCTCAGATCACAAAGGTATAAAACTAGAAATAAATTGTAGACAGAAAACAAAAAGGCTCACAAATACATGGAGACTTAACAACATTCTCCTAATTAATCAATGGGTCAATGACCAAATCAAAACAGAAATGAAAGAATATAGGAAGACTAATGACAACAACAACACAAAGCCACAACTTCTGTGGGATGCAGCAAAGGCAGTTCTAAGAGGAAAGTATATTGCAATCCAGACCTATTTAAAGAAGGAAGAACATTCCCAAATGAATAGTCTAAAGACACAATTACTGAAAATGGAAGAAGAAAAACAAATGAGGCCCAAAGTCACCAGTAGGAAGGACATAATAAAGATCAGAGAAGAAATAAATAAAATTGAGTAGAATAAAACAATAGAAAAAAATCAATGAAACCAAGAGTTGGTTCTTTGAAAAAATAAACAAAATAGATAAACCCCTAGCCACTTATTAACAGAAAAAGAGAATCTACACACATAAACAGAATCAGAAATGAGAAAGGAAAAATCACGACGGACCCCACAGAAATACAAAGAATTATAAGAGAATATTATGAGAATCTATATGCTGACAAGCTGGAAAACCTAGAAGAAATTGACAACTTCTTAGAAAAATACAACCTTCCAAGACTGACCAAGAAAGAAACAGAAAAACTAAACAGACCTGTCACCAGCAATGAAATTGAATTGGTAATCAAAAACTACCCAAGAACAAAACCCCCGTACCTGAAGGATTCACCTCTGAATTCTATCAGACATATAGAGAAGACATAACACCCATTCTCCTGAAAATTTTCCAAAAAATAGAAGAGGAGGGAATACTTCCAAACTCATTCTATGAAGCCAGCATCACTCTAATAGCAAAACTGGGCAAAGACTTCACCAAAAAAGAAAATTACAGACCAATATCCCTGATGAACGTAGATGCAAAAATACTCAAGAAAATATTAGCAAACCGAATTCAAAAAAACATCAGGAGGATCATAAACCATGATTAAGTGGGATTCATCCCAGGGATGCAAGGATGGTACAACATTCGAAAATGCATCAACATCATCCACCTCATCAACAAAAAGAAGAACAAAAACCACATGATCATCTCTATAGATGCTGAAAAAGCATTTGACAAAATTCAACATCCATTCACGATAAAAACTCTCAATAAAATGGGTATACAGGGCAAGTACCTCAACATCATAATGGCCATATATGACAAACCCACAGCCAACATCATACTTAACAGCGAGAAGCTGAAAGCTTTACACCTAAGATCGGGAACAAGACAGGGAGCATAGTACTGGAGGTCCTAGCCACGGCAATCAGACAAAACAAAGACATACAAGGCATCCAGACTTGTAAAGAAGTCAAACTGTCACTATTTGCAGATGACATGATATTGTACATAAAAAACCCTAAAGATTCCACTCCAAAACTACTAGAACTAATATCTGAATTCAGCAAAGTTGTAGGATACAAAATTAACACACAGAAATCTGTTGCTTTCCTACACACTAATGATGAAGTAACAGAAAGAGAAATCAGGAAAACAATTCCATTCACAATTGCATCCAAAAGAATAAAAATACCTAGGAATAAACCTAACAAAGGAAGTGAAAGACCTATACCCTGAAAACTACAAGACACTCCTAAGAGAAATTAAAGAGGACACTAACAAATGGAAATTCATCCCATACTCTTGGCTAAGAAGAATAAATATTGTCAAAATGGCTATACTACCTAAAGCAATCTACAGATTCAATGCAATCCCTATCAAAATACCAACAGCTTTCTTCAATGAACTGGAACAAATAACTCTAAAATTCATATGGAACCAAAAAAGACCCCAAATAGCCAAAGCAATCCTGAGAAGGAGGAGTAAAACAGGGGGATTTATGCTCCCTGACTTCAAGCTGTACTACAAAGCCACAGTAATCAAGACAATTTGGTATCGGCCCAAAAACAGACCCACAGACCAGTGGAACAGAATAGAAAATCCAAACATTAACCCAAACATATACAGTCAATTAATATTTGATAAAAGTGCCTTGGATATACAATGGGGAGATGACAGCCTCTTCAGCAGCTGGTGTTGGAAAAACTGGAAAGCTACATGTAAGAGAGTGAAACTGGACTACTGTCTAACCCCATACACAAAAGTAAACTCAAAATGGATCAAAGACCTGAATGTAAGTCATGAAACCATAAAACTCTTAGAAAAAAACATAGGCAAAAATCTCTTGGACATAAACATGAGGGATTTCTTTATGAACATATCTCCCTGGGCAAGGGAAACAAAAGCAAAAATGAACAAGTGGGACTATGTGAAGCTGAAAAGCTTCTGTACAGCAAAGGACACCATCAGTAGAACAAAAAGACATCCTACAGTGTGAAAGAATATATTCATAAATGATGTATCCGATAAGGGGTTGACATCCAAAATATATAAAGAACTCACGCACCTCAACAAACAAAAAGCAAATAATTCAATTAAGAAATGGGCAGAGGACATGAATAGACACTTCTCCAAAGAAGAAATTCAGATGGCCAACAGGCACATGAAAAGATGCTCCACATCGCTAATCATCAGAGAAGTGCAAATTAAAACCACAGTGAGATATCACCTCACACCAGTGAGGATGACCAACATCCAAAACACAAACAACAACAAATATTGGCGAGGATGTGGAGAAAAGGGAACCCTCCTACACTGCTGGTGGGAATGCAAATTAGTTCAACCATTGTGCAAAGCAGTATGGAGGTTCCTCAAAAGACTCAAAATAGAAATACCATTGACCCAGGAATTCCACTCCTAGGAATTTACCCTAAGAAAGCAGCAGCCCAGTTTGAAAAAGACAGATGCACCCCTATGTTTATCGCAGCACTATTTACAATAGCCAAGAAATGGAAGCAACCTAAGTGTCCATCAGTAGATGAATGGATAAAGAAGATGTGGTACATATATACAAAGGAATATTATTCAGCCATAAGAAGAAAACAAATCCTACCATTTGCAACAACATGGATGGAGCTAGAGGGTATTTTACTCAGTGAAATAAGCCAAGCAGAAAAAGACAAGTATCAAATGATTTCACTCATATGTGGAGTATAAGAACAAAGAAAAAAACTGAAGGAACAAAACAGCAGCAAACTCACAGAACCCAAGAACTGACTAATAGGTACCAAAGGGAAAGGAACTGAGGAGGATGCGTGGGAAGGGAGGGACAAGGGGCTGGCAGTATGATTAACAGACATAATGTTGATGGTGCGCGGGGACGGCTGTACAACTCAAAGAAGACAAGTAGTGATTCTATAGCATCTCACTACGCTAATGGATAATGACTGTAATGGGATTGGTGGGGGGGGACCTGATGAAGGGGGTAGTTTAATAAACAAAATATTGCACATGTAATTGTAGATTAATGATACCAAAATAAATTATAAATTAAAAAATAAAGTAAATATGAAAGCTTAAGAAAAAAAAGGATTATGAAGGTATGAATTGGATGATCATGGGCTGGCCCTCAAGTGCATAAAATCAGAGGACCTTTTTCAAAGTGTGCTAACAAATGCTTTTAGGCCATCTTAAAGAAGAATTGCACCTGCATAGCTTGGTATCTTTTAAGGTGGAATGAGCTAAATATGAAGTTAGGTTTGGTAAGCATTTAGATAAACCAACAGATGAAAAGGAATTCTATTAAGAAAAAAACAGAACTGTAATATTTTGGGGTGTGACAAACAGGATAGCTGTGCTCTAATGTAAAATGGCCTGTGCTATTATTATTGTTATTATCACTTCAATAATATGATGGCTATCTCAGATGGAATTAAGAGATGGGGTATCTCAGGTTGACTGCAGGAGGCAATCCTTCTTTTCTGATGATCTCATCATTATTATGTAGGTTTAGTAGCTTTCCCCCATTCACTGGGCCTCCAAATCCATTTGTACTTGAACGATATATGGCATGGCAGGTAAAGAAAAGTCTTCTGTTTGGACTGGTTCTAATAAAAGATGAATGATTAATAGAAACATGCTTGCTTTGAACTAGTTAATCAGGAAGCAAAATACAGGATGTTAAATCCTACGAGGGTAGGGATGGCAAACATGAACTGTGGTGCACCAGGTCCCACTCTTGTGCCGCAGGTGAGCAATTCTAACTAATAACTGCCCACTTTCTCCTCTGGACTCGGATTCAGTTTCTCAGTTTCTCTTAACGCTACACTCCAGGCAGACAAGACCAAGCCAACTGAGTTGGTAATGAAGAGGAAACCTATTTACACATTTGTGCTATAGGCTCTAACCCTGTTATCAGGTGAAATGAAGAGGGAAGGGGAGTGTTAGAAACATGTGCCTGTCTATCTGTGGCATGAGTTCGACTTTACACCCAGTATTTAATGACAAATCCATAGAGGGAAGACTTGCTTACAGATGTCTAGGCAGTGGGTGAAGGCCTGGGCCGTGTACCACAGATGCCATTCCTTAGAACTGTTAAATAGGTCAAATTAAATATCCTGATGTGACTGGTCAGAAGAAGTGAAGAGGAAAATAAAGAAGAACTCCATTCATTCCTATTTGTCAGAAAAGGCTTTCCGGAGAGATGGCATTTTGGATCAGGCCTTTGAAGAATGGGGAATAACTAGCTGAAACCATGAGGAAAACCAGAAAATCAGAAAGCATGGAATGGAAAAGTGAGGAAATGGTGAGTTCTGTATCAGGGATGACATAGTAGCAAACACTGATGAAGAGATTGCTACCCCAGGAGAAGCCTCTCTTACAGATGGAAGTCCCCGGGACCTAGTCAACCTAATATACACGGAGGAAGAAAAGTCATGTACTGCTTCTTTCTTCCTGCCTTTCTCTTTCTTTCCTTCTCTCCCTGTACTCTTTCATTTCTTTCCATTTCACACTTCCATTCTTTCAACAAATACCAGATTTTCACCACGTGTCAGGTACCATCCTAGCCATTATTGATAAAGAATAAAAACCAGTAGAGTCCCTGCCCTCTTCCCCATGGACAAATAACTTCCAGAGGAGAAGCAAGGGAGGACTTGACTGGGACACTATGAGAACACGTCTGGAAGATCACAGAAGAGCTAGGTTGTGTGCATGTAGGAAGGAAATTGGATGACAGAGAAAGGAAATACTGTTGAACCTTGAACAACATGGGTTTGAACTGTGTAGGTCCACTTAAAAGCAGATTTTTCTCAATAAATATATTGGAAACTTTCTTGCAGATTTGTGACAATTTGAAAAAACATTTTCTCTAACTTACTTTATGCTAAGAATATAGCATATAGTACATATAACATATAAACTATGTGTTAACTGTGTATGTTATTGGTAAGGCTTCTGGTCAACAGTAGGCTATTAGTAGTCAAGTTTGTGGGAAGTCAAATATTATGCATGGATTTTCAACTGTGTGGGGAATAGGTACCCTAATCTCCATATTGTTCAACGGTTATCTCTAACTAATTTGTATGTTTAGGAGTGATAAGTACTAAAAAGAAAAAATATAACATGTTTCAAATTTTAGGAAGGGCACATTTTCATTGGAATTTCACTCTGAAATTGTAAGAATTTGGCAGACGTCTGAATGAAGGGAGGGGATGAGACAGCTATCTCACTCAAAACTTCCCAGGAACAAGAAAAACAAGTACAAGGGCCCTGAGGTGAGGGGATGCTTGTGATGTTGGAGGAGCTAGGGTAGGACAGATGGGGTGCACATGAGGACAAAGTTAACATGGATCTGGGGGGCATGACCATGTTCTGGTATGAGGAACAAGTGTCCTAGCTGAATATAGGAAGGAATACTGGGAGGGCAAGAGAGTCAACTCATGAAGGAACATGTACGCTAAGTGAGATGCATCTCTTGAAAAATGCCCCTCTCCCCTATTTCCTTCACTGAACCAAAGAAGACCCACAAGTGCAGGAAATAACACAAGGTGCCAAGTCCAGTACCACCTTTGTGCCCGAATCCTTCGATATCACACTTCAGAAGCATTGTGCTCCAATTCATGAATTTCTATATGCTAATAAAGGACCTTCTTGAGTCCACAGAGGAACATTCTCCAGCAGGTCCTAGTTGTGCTTTAATTCAGAGGTAACCACGGGCCAAGAGGGGGTCACAGGAGAGGGAATTGAACAGTGATGTTGTATTTCAAATGACTCCTCCACAACTGAAGGCACTTGTCTGCACAAGCAAAGCAATAAAATTGAGTCATAAACCTCCCTTCACTGACTCTGGGAGCAGGAGAGCTTGGTGATGTATCTATGCCAGAGGAATCTGAGGATAAATCAGTAGACATAAAGTCAGCTCTCACCGGGCTGCCAGAGTATCCCAGGCTTGGCCTCCATGGGTGTCAGTGGGGGCAGGGAGCTCGGGGGTGGAAGGGGGAGCAAAGCCACCCTATAGCTTATCACCAAAGCAACTAGAGTGTGAGGCAATTACCTCCTGTAGGCACCAGCATCTCTTCCCATTTTGTTCACAGCTGAAAAGCCCTTACATCCTGCAATGCCCAGTTCCCCAGCTCTCCACAACCAAATCTCCCCTGTTCCTTAAAGGCTGGATCCAATCTCACTTCCTCCCCTCAGGCCTTCCCTATTTACTCAGATAAGAGGTACAGTTTATCTATACTTCTCTTAGGATAAGCGCTTGTAACCTTGTAGTATAGTTACGAAAGCAAACACAGTGGTTATGAGATATAAAGAAGACTCACTGATTTTCAGTCCTGGAATCACCTCTATCTAATTCTGTGTGTCAGTTTTTACTTACGTTTTCTGCACCTCAGTTTCTCCATCTGTGGAATTACCTAATAATGACAGAAACCTCATGGGGCTTGTTATGCAGATGGAATGAGTTAATGGATGTAAAGCATTTGGAATGGTGCCTGGCTTATAGCAGGGGTCCAATACTCTTACTTACTGTTTTTAAGATGATGACAGTGGTTTTTATGTTCAGTTCTCACTTCCCTATGGGACAGTAAATTTCTTGTTGGCAGGATTACTTCTTGTCTACCTCTGAAGCAGTTATTTAGCAGAAAGGATTTGTGCACCATAGTCCGAATTAGACATGAGAATTTCAGTCCAACCAGCTCTGAATTTAGGCAGTGGCATAGAAAGTCAAGAAGTTGTGAGGCAATGAAGAAACATATAGCACTGGAACAAAGTCCCTAAAGATCACATAACCAAAGAAAAGCTGATGCCCGCGTTAAAAGCAGACACAGTAAACATACTGTAGTGCAACAAGGTGGCTAAGTGCATTAGACAAAATCACACATATTTCCATCCAGTGTTTCTTATTTCTAGCGCATTTACTGGAGTAGAACATATGCCTAGTAAATACAAAGTCCTTCTGAGTCTGTTGTTTTTTAATCCCACCTAGGAATCTCTGTTATAAGCACCAAGCCAAATCCATGCCTACATAGTAGGTGCTTGACAAATTTGTGTTTGATGAACTAGATGAATATTTGTAGCCAAATATGTTAAATAGTAGAATAATATTTTAGTAGGCTTATAAAATGCAAGGCTATAAAATACATCATGTTTGCATCTAGGCTGACAATTTGAGCACATCCTGCTTCGATGATGGACATGCCCCACACCCTGGTTTACTGAAAAAAAACCCCATGGAACAGATGTTCTCCTTCCACACTGATCTGTGATCAAAGACAGTGCTGTACCTTGGGCAAGGTGATGCCATAATTAATGCTCAAAGAATATTAAATATTCCTAAAAACACTGAATGTACTTCCCAGATTTATGTTTGCTCACTTATTGGAATTTAAATAATTGAGCTTTGTCTTTTGACATAGGGAAGGGAAGGGGGTAGTGGGAAGGGAGAGATGATCTACATAGCTTCCTGTCTGAGCTGGCAAATTTTGTAAATTGGCAGGACCTAAAATAGCTCAGGGTTGAACTAAATTTTAAAGTGCTGGAGAAGGGTATTTTAAAAGATGATTTAAAGTTCTTCTAGGATGTTCAGAGCAGTCACCTCCTCCTGCAACATCACAGGACCTGTGCCGCTCGGCCAGCAGCCTCTCCTTGCTGCCCTTTGCTCACGCTTCTGATGCTTCCCAGCTCACCAGCAGCCACCTCCCCCACTATGCCAAGTGACTCTCCATTAATGCTCTCCCCTGCCCATCACTGATTCTGTGCTCTGTGTGTACTGACTCACTTAATCCTCCCACTAGTATTATAAAGAAGGCCTGATTCTCCCAATCTTATAAATAAGGAAAACAGAGAGGAAGAATGACGTGGCCAAGATCTCACCCTCAGCAGCTGACTGAGCCAGCTCTGTCTGCAAGCAAGACCAATCTCTCAAACCACGACTTCATCACCAATATCCAATTTCCTCCAAGATTATGGTGTTTGGCTCTCTACGCTTTTTTTCTCTCTCTTCCTTGCTCAGAAAATTCTTCCTTTGGGGTTTTTCATGGATCAAGTTATATTCAGTTTGAATGAAGGTATTTTCACTGACCCAGACACTAAATCTACGTGACAATTAGCTCAAAATGCATTGAGGTACCATCCTAAACTCACCATAATCCATGCTTGTCTGATCATCTATTTTTCTTTCAAAGATCCTGTGGGAATATCATAGTTAAGAACCCGACATCTGCTGTACAAAGCTGATCTTATCCATACTGTCAGTGAGAGTTCAGGCCCTGGGATGTAAGGTGGCGTGTTAAATCAATTTGAATCAGTAATGTATGAAGACAGGATTTCTGGTGGTTTTTGGGAAAGACGTATTATCAGTCTTCAGGGCATCAGGCTATTTGCCTACCACTGGACAAAACAAAGAAGTATTTAGACTTCCTTTAGACTGCCAGTTGCTGCTGGTAGCCACCTTATAACCTGGAGGGGACCCACTCCAATTCTGTAGGTGGCAGATGCAGAGCCCAGAAAGAATTAAGTCCATGATGACACTGACTTAATCAACCAAGCCTGGAGTGTGACATGCCTTAAGACCACCTGTCAAGGGAGCTAATATATTTCCTCCTTGTCCAGGCCAGTTTTAGTCTGCATACCTGATCCTTACAGCCAAAAGCATTATAAGTGACAGAAACTATAGTCTTTTCCCATTCACATGGGGCAAGTTGTAGTCTTCACAGTCTTTACTGCGTGCAAACATCAGATCGGCACTGCCTCTCTCCTTTAGTACAGTGGCTCTTCTTTATATTCTTTTTAGTAGTGGTTCGTGTTTATAAAACATCTCTAGAGCAGTGGTTCTCAACCAGGGTGATTTCATCCCCCACGCCCACCCCCAGGGCCATCTGGCACTGTCACAAATTATTTTTGGTTGTCACAACTGATTGAGAGGGGGTGCCACTTGCATCTAATGGGTGGCTAAGACGGCTGCTATCGATCCTACAATGTGCAGGACAGCCCAGCCATCACTTATCCATCCCCAAATATCAACAGGCCAAGGCCAAGATACTTGCTTGGGAAGGACGCCCAAGGCATTGGTCATTATAATTGCCTCTGAAGGGACAACAAATTTCATTTATCCCACAAAGCTTTCTGTAATCACCTCAGCCATGATGATCTCTATGTTTTTACGACCTTTTTTTCACATTTAGTGCTACATAATTCATTGAAATAATATGAAAATCAGTCAGCATTAGGATTCCTTGTAGATAACAAAATCCAAAATGGAGATTAAAAACTGCATTTATATTCTTCTTCCATTGCCCATAGAATTGACCACAGTAGCAGGAACAACAGCATTCAAAATACTTGCTAATAAAACACATATGTGCACACACATAATACTTGCCTGCTGGCCCTCCAACTATGAAGGCAAAGTTAATTTTATGTGAGACAGAGAGATGAAAAAGAGGAGAAGAAAGAAAAATAATTCTCAATACTTATAGATGTAACATAGACACAACAGATAAAACATGATTCCTCTTTATAATTCCTCAGAGAACCAATCTAATCCTGAAGCAACAATGCTTCTTGGGATGTTAACAAGTATTCTAGAAAACGGAGTTCTATGGTCAACTTCATTTGGTGAATGAGTTAAAAAAAGCTAAATGTGTTTCCTTACTGCAGAGCAGCTCAGAATACGCTAATGCTAATATCAAAGAGGGGAATAGAGCATGCTGGTTTTCCAAACATATATCTCTTAGACATTTTTGAAGCATATTCATCCCTGACAGTTTTAGAAATGCTGACCTAGACTAATGCTTCCATTTTTCAAATGAAGAAACTAATACCCACTTGACACATTGGCTAATTAGTTATTAGAATCAGAAACTGAAGCCAGGTTTCCTGCTATGGACACCATCCTCATTCCATTTACTGTGTGACCTCAACCCTCTATCAGCGTCCCACAGAGCTGGACTCTGCCACCCACACATGCAAGCTTCTGTCTCCAAATCCTGTGCAAAAAGCTGGGCATGTGTGATTCCTGCTTGCTAGATGACAAAACTGAAGCCTCAAGGAGTCAGCATCTAGGTCACAGCCATGGTGATAGGGGCAAAGCTGAACTACGGACCTGAGGCTCCTTACTTCACATTTTTCCACTGCTCTTAATGCACTTCTCTTTCTTTTCACAGGAGCAAGAGAAATGACTTTTTGATAAAGTTTGGGTGTGGGGAGGTATAAATCTACTGCCCCTTGGCATCAAGTTAAACACAAAGAAGTCTCATTATATTAGTAAGTATTTAATTGCTTGGGATTCATACCTAAATAAAAAATTCACTACCTAGAATAATAGGATATTAAAGCAAAGAGACATTGAAGAACTAACTGGTGCAACCTGTTTATTTCACATCAGAGGAACTGGCATGGTAAAAAGGAGACAACTGTGGCGGAGCTAGCATCTGAATAGGTCACCCAGTGGAAGACAGCCTAGAATCCTACACTCACCAGCTGTGTGACCTTAGGCAAGTCATTTCATCTTCCTAAGAGACCTTTCTGTTCCTGAAAAGTGAGGCTATTCATATCTAGCTCTGAGTGTTAAGATTAAGGGAAACAAAATAAGGGCAGGTTAACCTGTTCAGTGATAATAGTAGTCATTGGTGTTATTACTACTACGATGACCTTCATGTGACTACATGTTCAAGTTTGTAACTCAGAATAATGGCAACAATTATCATCATCCCCAAACCTCCTGAGAAAACATCCCACTGCCCATATTTATGGGGAAAATATTATCCTTTTTTAGTGTAGTTACCTTTTCTTTGGCCTCTTCCAAAAAACCTACCGTCTATCTTCTTGGCCAAGAGTGCATGCCATCTGAACTTCATTTTTGTTTTGTTCGTCCACTTGCTACCGCCAATGTGCCAAACTTGGTGGGAACAAAATTCAAATGTTTTCGTGGGCCAAACAAGAATGAGTAGGGATGCCTAGGACTGATGGGAGCATACACATTCACCCAAGACCCTTCAAATTTAACATATTGAAGACACTAGGATGGTACACACACTGCATATGAGGGCCTCATACAGAGGCTGAACCTAAGATCCCCAATGAAACAAACAAGCCATCTTTACTTTTCACCCTTGATAAATGTTCTTTTCTCCCAATCCCTTGCTAGATTCTTCTTCCAGTTCCTAGACATCTCTTACTATAATACTGTACTGTTCCCAACCAGTAGTGGGTAGTTATAATTCAGAAAATTCTATTTTTAGGGAGTGAAGAAAATGCCTCCTCCGGTCATCCACAACCCACCTCTTGCTCTGGAACCTCCTGGAGCCCTCCCTTTGGATGAATTGGAAGGCTCATACTGAGAAAGGTGGACTGTAAGGAGATCACCTACTATATCCAGGCATTCTAGACTTGCAGGGAATAAAATGCCTGAAAATCGAATTTCACAATCTGGCAGTACTCAAATAATTCTCTTATTTAATTGAGAGGCAAACTGATATCCAAGTAAGATGAATGAACTACCCCAGTTTCCATAGGAAATTACTCACAGAACTAAGGATTAGAAAACCAGCCTTTACTAGCTAGGCTTGTTCTTTACTGCCCCACTTTTAAAATTTCTAGGGAAAGGAAGAAATTTTATGCATCTTGCCTATTTCCTCTCTTGGATACCCTTGCTGCTATCACCCAGACTAGAGGATATTACTTAGACTAATTAACTAACTCCTTCTCAAGGAGATCGCAGTCCTCCCTCCTTATTCCTATATATATACACACATCTTCCTCCCCAAAGCGGAGATTTAATTTAAAAAATCCCTCTTCACTGGCATACACCAGCTAAGCTTTCCAAGCTGCTTCTTGAAGATATGTTGTTAATATCTTAAATCTTTTAATGACAAAATTGTAGTTGAAATGGAGCCAGTCCACCCTTTGGACTGACTCCATGGGGGTCTACCAGAGTGAGAAGGTTTCCCTACAATTATAGGAGAAAAACCACTTCACTGGCCACTCTGTGACTGCTTGTCCTAAAAGTAAAGCCACAAAAGTGTGTTCAGCAATTGTCAGCTCAGAGCACCAAAGAACATCTCTGGTTCCCCCTGGATATGACAGACATCACCTACAATAAGGATCCCTGGAGGACTTAACTGTGTGTCTGGCAGTTAGCCCAGCCTTTCCCTTTTATTATCACATTTAATCCGGACAACACACCCATATATGAGGTATTATTATTATCATCTCTAGTTAGCAGAGAGGGCCACTGTGGTTCAGAGTTAGCGACCTGCGCAAAGTAAAGATGCTCAAATGCTAAGTGGATTAGACACAGAGTGCATGTCCTCCACAACAGCACCATATTGCCCAAAGTCTCCAGACTAATACTGTAGTTCGAGAGTCCTGTTTTACTGAACTTTTCAATGAAAAGGACCTGAAATCACATGATACTTAAAACTGAGTAGCAGTTAGTAAGCATTTGTTGAATGAATGAGTGGATTCTCTTGCATTCTTTCTTCATCATGTCAAAGGGGGCATTTGGCACACGTTTTCTGACTGTCATGACTCGTGTATATGTGGGGTGCTACTTTGCATCTACTAAGCAAAGGCCAGTGATCCTACAGCACACAAACAGCCTCTCACAATAAAGAATTTCCAGCCCAAAATGTCGGTGGTATTGAGATTGAGAAACGCTGGTCTGGATGAGGCCAGACATGGTTCCTGGTCATATAAATGCAGCTTCTGCCTGAACAAGTTTCTTAGAATCAGAATCTCATTTAGTTTCTAAACCAGTGACTGGGTCATGCCTTCATCTGGACTTTAGTTTTCTGTCTACAGCTTGAAGAGCTGCCTCTATTTTCCTGAATTTATATACCTCAATTACATGGTCTGCCGGTTCAAATCGCAAAAGACTCGGGGCAAGTACCCTGCTCTCCTGTTTTGGAATTCTTGTTCTGTAATTGCCCTTTATTTGCTGAGAAACTCTGGACAATTCTTTATTTTGAGCCAGTGTGCAGCAAGGCAGCCAAGCTGGACTTCTGAGGTCAGTTACTACTTAGGGGGTACAGCACAGATGAGAGGTTAAGGCTTGCTCTAAATTTAGAGTGCCTAAGTGGGAATTCTGGTGGTGTAGCTTATTAGCTTTGAGACAAGTTACTCCATCTCTCTGAGGCCCATTTTACTGTTTTCTTACCTGTAATATAGGGATAATAATAGTACCTACTTCCCTGGGTTGCTGGGAATATTACATGAATTAATATGTGTAACACATTGCTCCCTGATAGTACATGAAAGAGGGTTTAACTTAAATTTTTCCAGAAAGCTGGTTCCACTCGCACAAGCTGGTTCCAGAAAGTCAGGTAGCACTGTATATTGCAGAGAAATCATTCTGATAAATTCTTGCATTTAGATGTAGAATTCAAAGGTGACTATGTTTAATATATCCAGTGTAAACTAAACTACCTTGAAAGGCAAGACGGCTATTGTAAATAGATGAACTGATTGGATTAATACAAAAAAGGAGTGGCGGGGGCTGTGTCAATCTGGGGATGGTGCCCAAAGTCATTAAAAAAATTGACTTTCTTGCACCCTCCCAAAACAAACACACATATTTACACACACATACACACACACACCCTCCCTCCCTTCAAGTTGGACCTGTTGTCTTACAATTTATAAACTCCTCCCCAGAGTTTTATAACCTTTTGTCTATAAAAGCATCCCCTTCCATAGAAGCTATAGGGAGTCACTTGCCCAAGGTAAAGATGCTCAGTCTAAGAGGATTAGACCCAGTGTAGTCTGACCCAGAGCATGTTATAAAGAAATATATACAAAGCCAAATGTAACAGAAGTCAACGTTCCAGACACAGTGTGTAATCCTTTGACCAGTTTAATATACAGTGAATTCTATCCCTTCCTCTCAATTCTTCCAGCACCAACTATTTGACAGTCAATTCTGGAACTTATGGTAGCATCCTTTAGTATAGCTTATATTTAAAGTTTTAAGTATGTTGGGGGCATTGGGCAGATTTATCACCAATTCTGCAGCAAGTTTATTGGGGAGTGAAGGGAGTACTTGCACATAGTAGGCATACAAATAAATTTTTTTTCTAACTTTTTCATTAATATTCCATCTACTGTTTTGATCAACCTATCTTGAAATACACTGTTTTTCAGGTTCACCAGCCTTTGGCATTTCAATAAAGGCAAGTGTTTGCACTGATGATTAAAATCTGTCATTTAATCAGTATATAATGAATATTCAGCAGAATAATGTTAGTCATATTCCAAAGCATAAAACCTTGAACTATATGGCATTATCTCAGTTCTTAGAAATAGCAGATATTGTAGAAAGAAATAAGACTTTAGAAATAGGTGATCTGGTTTCAATTTCTGCTTTACTGCTTCTACTACGAATAACATGGCCCATCTAGATTTGCTCAGCACTTTGGTATGGGATGACACAAAGCAAACTACGATGCAAAGTAAAGATCAATAAATACTTGCTAAATAATCATCAATTTAAGATCACAGAAACATTTAAGGTCCAGGATTCTCATGCAAATATTCAGGGAGGAAAAGGAGTGAATGTCTATTTAAATGATGTGGTTTAGCTAGGGCTATACACACAAAAGGAAAGACATCTCCTGGAAAACATCTAAGTACTTCCACACGTGTAAGTACAGAGAAAAAGCAAAACAAAACAACAATCATTTGGTATATCAATTACCTCCCCCACAGAAAAATTGTAATTCTTACCTCTCCCTTACTATTAAATAGGGATCATAAATAAAATAATGAATAACAACAGCTTCCTACTATTTGAGTACCTACCATGCCCTAGGGACTGCGCTAAGGGCTTTAAATACATGATTTCTACCTTATTTTTAATCATATCATACTTGGAATAATTAAGCAATATGACATCATAGTCAAGCATCTTGACTTTGGAGGAGGGAGTCTAGGGTTAAAGTCCTAACTGCCTGGAAAGCTTTGGGCAAATTAAAAATCTCTCAGAATGTTTCCTTTCTTAAAGATAGAACTGGCAATTATTCATATTTTGAAGGGGTGCTATATATGTAAAAGAGAAAATGTATTATTCACTTAACGTTCTGCATGGTGTTTATATGGTTCTTGACTCCAGGAACTCATAGCCACATTTTACAACTGAGGAAAATGATGCTTTGACAAGTTCAGCAATTTGTCTTAGACCTATATAGTCCCAAAGACTGTGGTTTTTCCAATATACCTTGATGCCCTTCATATGTAACCCATCTTTTGAAATACGTCAGAGGTGGAGCTCTCGTACAGAGGGAGATCCAGGTATGCCAAGTCCAGTGTGTGCACCTCCTTTTTTCCTATGGCTCTCAGAAGCACCACTCAACACACAAAGGTCAGACACAGATATGAGCAGAGTAAGTGGCGTCTTTCTTGCCATGATTTTAGAAGGGCTGCACAACACCACCTGTGTTGGGTCTTCCCAAAGGCTCTGCCACAGGACCAAAAAATATTTTGATTTTTGGGTCCCCCTGTAGTCCTTTGTCATGATGCACACATCAACTGAGTTTAATGTATGAAATTTTAGCATCTATCTATAGCTTGACTGGAGCTAAGTCCAATTGTAGGTAAATCCTAAATTCCAATTAGGAATTACTAAGAGAACAACTAAGAATGGAAAACAGGTTTGAAAAGATGAGGGGATAGTGCAAACCTTGAAAAACTGTGCTAGGGCAAGACGTCACAGTAGAGGGTGTATCTCTCCCTAAATTCCCTCCTTCACCCAAACCCCTCCTTCTCTCCCTCCCTCCTTTCCTTTTTCCACGGATTCAATAATTATTTGTTGAGCACCTACTCTGTGCCATGAAATGTGTCCAAATGCTGAATATAATACTCAAAAAACAAAAGTAGCTCAGAGAATTTTTTTAACCTCTTTTTAATGTCACATAACAGGAATTGCAGGGTAAGAAGAAATGAAAGTGCCTTAATTCACATTAAATCCATAAACTTAGCTCACATTGTGTCTGTAAATACTAAGTGCCTGCTCTGTGTAAGATGCTTCAAGCGGAGCAATCATAGGGCCCTGGGAACAGACATGAGGGACCGAAGTGGCAGCAAACTCACAGGCAGCATCTCCAGTCCGTCACAAGAGGAAAGTCTCCAGATACAGGAAGTGCAACTCATTCTGACTCCTCATCCTCAAATACCCACAGCAGAGTCAGCAAGTAAGGCATTAAAGGAAAGGCAAACACAACAGCAGAACATATTCAACTCCTAATTCTGGTCAGTTCTGTCAGAAACAACATGTTTCATTTCAGTGTTTCTCATCTGCTCCTCAAATACTTTCTTTTTTCCTTTAAAAAATCAAAGTGAATTCCTCTTAGTGGCATCACCCTCAGCCCATTGCTCGGCTTACCTTATTCGAAGGCTGTTTTTGGCCAAATACATTATTCTAAAGCCCTGGGGCTCTGAGAAAGCCAAGAAAGATTCATGAACAGAGATTCCTTCTGAAAGCACACCAGAACAGGCCCACAGAAGCTTAGCAGCAAGGAAAAACATATTATCTTTAGTTAACTCTTTTTTTTTTATTTAATTTATTTTATTATCATTAATTTACAATTACATGTGCAATATTACGATTATTAAACTACCCCTTCATCAGGTCCCCCCCACCAACCCCATTGCAGGCACTGTCCATCAGCGTAGTGAGATGCTATAGAATCACTACTTGTCTTCTTTGAGTTGTACTGCCCTCCCCGTGCCCCCCCAACAATTACATCTGCTAATCGTAATGCCCCTTTTTCCCTCTTATCCCTCCCTTCCCGCCCATTTTCCCCAGTCCCTTTCCCTTTGGTAACTATTAGTCCGTTCTTGGCTTCTGTGAGTCTGCTGTTTTGTTCCTTCAGTTTTTTTCTTTGTTCTTATACTCCACATATGAGTGAAATCATTTGATACTTGTCTTTTCGGCTTGGCTTATTTCACTGAGCATAATACCCTCTAGCTCCATCCATGTTGTTGCAAATGGTAGGATTTGTTTTCTTCTTATGGCTGAATAATATTCCATTGTGTATATGTACCACATCTTCTTTATCCATTCATCTACTGATGGACACTTAGGTTGCTTCCATTTCTTGGCTATTGTAAATAGTGCTGCAATAAACATAGGGGTGCATCTGTCCTTTTCAAATTGGGCTGCTGCATTCTTAGGGTAAATTCCTAGGAGTGGAATTCCTGGGTCAAATGGTATTTCTATTTTGAGTTTTTTGAGGAACCTCCATACTGCTTTCCACAATGGTTGAACTAATTTGCATTCCCACCAGCAGTGTAGGAGGGTTCCCTTTTCTCCACATCCTCGCCAACATTTGTTGTTGTTTGTGTTTTGGATGTTGGCCATCCTCACTGGTGTGAGGTGATATCTCATTGTGGTTTTAATCTGCATTTCTCTGATGATTAGCGATGTGGAGCATCTTTTCATGTGCCTGTTGGCCATCTGAATTTCTTCTTTGGAGAAGTCTCTATTCATGTCCTCTGCCCATTTCTTAATTGGATTATTTGCTTTCTGTTTGTTAAGGTGCATGAGTTCTTTATATATTTTGGATGTCAACCCTTTATCAGATACGTTTTTTATGAATATATTCTCCCATACTGTAGGATGTCTTTTTGTTCTACTGATGGTGTCCTTTGCTGTACAGAAGCTTTTCGCTTGATATAGTCCCACTTGTTCATTTTTGCTTTTGTTTCCCTTGCCCAGGGAGATATGTTCATGAAGTTGCTCATGTTTATGTCCAAGAGATTTTTGCCTATGTTTTTTTCTAAGAGTTTTATGGTTTCATGACTTACATTCAGGTCTTTGATCCACCTTGAGTT
>JAVSCE010004287.1:0-50289 GCA_032199065.1 Smutsia gigantea
TCCAGGCCTATTTAAAGAAGGAAGAACATTCCCAAATGGATAGTCTAAAGACACAATTACTGAAATTGGAAAAAGAAGAACAAATGAGGCCCAAAGTCACCAGAAGGAGGGACATAATAAAGATTAGAGAAGAAATAAATAAAATTGAGAAGAATAAAACAATAGAAAAATCAATAAAACCAAGAGCTGGTTCTTTGAAAAAATAAACAAAATAGATAAACCCCTAGCCAGACTCATTAAGAAAAAAAGAGAATCTACACACATAAACACAATCAGAACTGAGAAAGGAAAAATCACGATGGACCCCACAGAAATATAAAGAATCATGAGAGAATATTATGAGAATCTATATGCTAACAAGCTGGAAAACATAGAAGAAATGGACAACTTCTTAGAAAAATACAACCTTCCAAGACTGACCAAGCAAGAAACAGAAAAACTAAACATACCAATCACCAGTGACGAAATCGAATTGGTAATCAAAAAACTACCCAAGAACAAAACCCCTGGGCCTGATGGATTCACCTCTGAATTCTACCGGACATATAGAGAAGAAATAACACCGATTCTCCTTAAAGTTTTCCAAAAAATAGAAGAGGAGGGAATACTTCCAAACTCATTCTATGAAGCCAGCATCACTCTAATACCAAAACCGGTCAAAGACCTCACCAAAAAAGAAAATTACAGACCAATATCCCTGATGAACGTAGATGCAAAAATACTCAACAAAATATTAGCAAACCGAATTCAAAAATACATCAAGAGGACCATACACCATGATCAAGTGGGATTCATCCCAGGGATGCAAGGATGGTACAACATTCGAAAATCCATCAACATCATCCACCACATCAACAAAAAGAAGAACAAAAACCACATGATCATCTCCATAGATGCTGAAAAAGCATTTGACAAAATTCAGCATCCATTCCTGATTAAAACTCAACAAAATGGGTATAGAGGGCAAGTACCTCAACATCATAAAGGCTATATATGACAAACCCACAGCTAACATCATACTTAATGGCGAGACGCTGAAAGCTTTTCATCTAAGATCTGGAACAAGACAAGGATGCCCACTCTCTCCACTGTTATTCAACATAGTACTGGAGGTCCTAGCCACAGCAATCAGACAAAACAAAGACATACAAGGCATCCAGATTGGTAAAGAAGAAGTCAAATTGTCACTATTTGCAGATGACATGATACTGTACATAAAAAACCCTAAAGACTCCATTCCAAAACTACTAGAACTAATATCTGAATTCAGCAAAGTTGCAGGATACAAAATTAACACACAGAAATCTGTTGCTTTCCTATACACTAACGATGAACTAACAGAAAGAGAAATCAGAAAAACAATTCCATTCACAATTGCATCAAAAAGAATAAAATACCTAGGAATAAACCTAACGAAGGAAGTGAAAGACCTGTACTCTGAAAACTACAAGACACTCCTAAGAGAAATTAAAGAGGACACTAACAAATGGAAATGCATCCCATGCTCTTGGCTAGGAAGAATAAATATTGTCAAAATGGCTATACTACCTAAAGCAATCTACAGATTCAATGCAATCCCTATCAAACTACCAACAGCTTTCTTCAATGAACTGGAACAAATAATTCTAAAATTCATATGGAACCACAAAAGACCCCGAATAGCCAAAGCAATCCTGAGAAGGAGGAATAAAACAGGGGGAATTACACTCCCTGACTTCAAGCTCTACTACAAAGCCACAGTAACCAAGACAATTTGGTATTGGCACAAAAACAGACCCACAGACCAGTGGAACAGAATAGAAAATCCAAACATTAACCCAAACATATACAGTCAATTAATATTTGATAAAAGTGCCTTGGATATACAATGGGGAGATGACAGCCTCTTCAGCAGCTGGTGTTGGAAAAACTGGACAGCTACATGTAAGAGAATGAAACTGGACTACTGTCTAGCCCCATACACAAAGGTAAACTCAAGGTGGATCAAAGACCTGAATGTAAGTCATGAAACCATAAAACTCTTAGAAAAAAACATAGGCAAAAATCTCTTGGACATAAACATGAGCAACTTCTTCATGAACATATCTCCCCGGGCAAGGGAAACAAAAGCAAAAATGAACAAGTGGGACTATATCAAGCTGAAAAGCTTCTGTACAGCAAAGGACACCATCAGTATAACAAAAAGACATCCTACAGTATGGGAGAATATATTCATAAAAAACGTATCTGATAAAGGGTTGACATCCAAAATATATAAAGAACTCATGCACCTTAACAAACAGAAAGCAAATAATCCAATTAAGAAATGGGCAGAGGACATGAATAGACACTTCTCCAAAGAAGAAATTCAGATGGCCAACAGGCACATGAAAAGATGCTCCACATCGCTAATCATCAGAGAAATGCAGATTAAAACCACAATGAGATATCACCTCACACCAGTGAGGATGGCCAACATCCAAAACACAAACAACAACAAATGTTGGCGAGGATGTGGAGAAAAGGGAACCCTCCTACACTGCTGGTGGGACTGCAAATTAGTTCAACCATTGTGGAAAGCAGTATGGAGGTTCCTCAAAAAACTCAAAATAGAAATACCATTTGACCCAGGAATTCCACTCCTAGGAATTTACCCTAAGAATGCAGCAGCCCAATTTGAAAAGGACAGATGCACCCCTATGTTTATTGCAGCACTATTTACAATAGCCAAGAAATGGAAGCAACCTAAGTGTCCATCAGTAGATGAATGGATAAAGAAGATGTGTTACATATACACAATGGAATATTATTCAGCCATAAGAAGAAAACAAATCCTACCATTTGCAACAACATGGATGGAGCTAGAGGGTATTATGCTCAGTGAAATAAGCCAAGCCGAAAAAGACAAGTATCAAATGATTTCACTCATATGTGGAGTATAAGAACAAAGAAAAAAACTGAAGGAACAAAACAGCAGCAGACTCACAGAACCCAAGAACGGACTAATAGTTACCAAAGGGAAAGGGACTGGGGAAAATGGGCGGGAAGGGAGGGATAAGAGGGAAAAAGGGGCATTACGATTAGCAAATGTAATGTTGGGGGGGCACGGGGAGGGCAGTACAACTCAGAGAAGACAAGTAGTGATTCTATAGCATCTCACTACGCTGATGGACAGTGACTGTAATGGGGTTGGTAGGGGGGACCTGATGAAGGGGTAGTTTAATAATCGTAATATTGCACATGTAATTGTAAATTAATGATAATAAAATAAATTATATTAAATAAATAAAAAAAGCAATTAAAAAAAAAAAGAAACAAAAATAGATGATCCTGCAGATACACACACACACACACACATATATGTCTGTGTGTTTATATATACACACCAGGAAGCCTACCCTTGAATTTTTAATGATGTAGAAAACTTGTAAGACCTTGTGTGAAGCATTTTTCATGCATTTTCTCATTTAATCCTCATGAAAATATGTGGTAGGGATTATTTGCCCCATCTTAACAATAATAAAGAAGTTTGAGATACAGAAAAGTTAAATGACTTACTCAGTATTTCATCCAGGTCTGTCTGACTCCCAACATGTCCCGCAGCTGTACACTACACCACAGCATTTGTGAGCACTGTAATGCCTCCGATTTTGTAGACTATGCTCTCAAAGTTGTTCATTCGCACACAGATGTGCACAGATACGTGTGTTTGTGTCTGTAGACAGAGATGATGGAGATGCACACAAAGGAAAAAGCATGAGTAAAAGGATTCACACTAGTATGTTTATAGGAGTTACTTCTTAGGGATGTTTATTATATTTTTCTGTATTTTTCAAATTTTCCATATTACATTCCATTTAACTCAGGAAATATTTATTGGGTTTCTACTCTGTGCCTGTCACAGTCACACACAACAGGTAGTACTTTTCAAATTAGAGAAAAAACATTCTAAAATGATGCATTCTGTCTCCTATGCAATTGGTGGCACTCATTTACAAAGCTCATTTTAATACGTTTTCATAAGCTTTGTAAGTGGCTAATAATAGCAAAAGTAATCAAATGAAATTCTGCTTCTATGTTGACATTTGGAAAAGATGGCTCTTCAAGAAAAGTCTCTTGAAAAACTGCCCTAAATCTGTGTTTCCAGGTTTAGTGTTAGAAACTATATTTAGTTCTCAGAGAAGGCAAAAAGTAATCCATCAAGAAATAAAGCTTTGCATTTCCTGAAACCTGGTAAGATAAGGCAGGAGAGACAGAATGTGAATCACAGAATGAGGAGTGGAATACTGAGTCACAGTAGGGAGCCATGAGTCGCATGACATGGAGGTTACTCCCACCCTCCAGTGTGCATGGCATGCCCCCCACCCGGCAAAGTATTGTCTGATTATGATCCAAAGGAGTTCCTTCAGGCCCACTGGCTGCCCTGCCATCTCATCGCCAGAAACACACTGGTCTTATCTGCAACTGACTCTGACAGGGATGCAGCTTTTTAAAACTTAACTTCTTTGTGCATTGATCCAAGACATTCTAACTAATCAATTGGCATCTTGATCTGTTTTGCAAGTTGGAGCTGGAAGAGTAGAGAGGTACACAAGTGGAGTGGGGGAGGCCTGGGCAAAAGCACAGGGGTCAGGAAAGCGGCAAGGAGGTCTCCCGAGAGGCAGCACTCTGAAGCAGCTGGCACTGTCCCCCATCCTGCTGCACCTGAGCTGTGTCAGGCACACACATACAAAGCCACAGTGCCTGCTCAGAGATCTGAGGGGGAGCACTTGCCCACCCCGCCCGGAAACCCTGACATGGCCTGCCACTGTTGGGATTTGCCTGGTGACAAAGTGCTGATTCAGCCCTGTGGGGAGAACCAGGCCTCACTGAGCCCAGCTCCCAGCTCCATGACAGCCTCTGCCTCTTGCAGGGTGGTGGGAAAACCTCTTAGGTTGTTTCTTCATCTGTAAAATGGGTACATTAGACTAAACACTTTCAAGATGCCTTCCAACATTAGAGGCCTGTGATTCCACAAAGCCTCACCAAGCACATGGGTGCTTCAAAGTCTTTTTCACTCAGATTTACAAAAAAGTTTCCAAGTTTGGTTGCAACATTTCCTAGTGATATGACCATTGCTTAGTATCTCTAAACTTTAGATGCCTCATGGAAAATGGGAACATGAAAATCCACATTTACCCCAAATAGCCAAAGCAATCTTGAGAAAGAAGAACAAAGCTGGGGGTATCAAGCTCCCTGACTTCAAACTCTACTACAAAGCAACAGTAATCAAAACAGTATGGTACTGGCACAAAAACAGACCCATAGCTCAATGGAACAGAATAGAGAACCCAGAAATAAACTCATGCATATATGGTCAATTAATATATGATAAAGGAGCCATGAATATACAATGGAGAAAAGACAGTCTCTTCAATAACTGGTGTTGAGAATACTGGACAATTACATGTTAGAGAGTGAAACTGAATTACTCCCTAACACCACACACAAAAGTAAACTTGAAATGGATTAAAGACCTAAATATAAGGCATGAAACCATAAAACTCTTAGAAGAAAATGTAAGCAAGAATCTCTCGAACTTAAGGATGAGCAATATTTTTCTGGACATGTCTTCCCAGGCAAAGAAATAAAAAATGAACAAGTGGGACTGTATCAGACTAAAAAGCTTCTGTACAGCAAAGAACACCATCAGCAGAACAAAAAGGCAGCCTACAGTATGGTAAAGTATATCTGTAAATAATTTACCCAATAAGGTGTTAACATCAAAATATGTAAAGAACCCATATGCCTCAACACCAAAACAAGTAATCTGATTTAAAAAATGGACAGAGAACCTAAATAGACATTTTTCCAAAGACATACAGATAACCAATAGGCACAAGAAAAGATACCCCACATCGCTAATCATCATGGAAATGCAAATGAAAACCACAATGAGATATCACCTCATACCAGTCAGAATGGCCACTATCCAAAAGACAAGAAAAACAAGTGTTGGTGAAGATGTGGAACAAAGGGAACCCTCCTGCATTGTTGGTGGGAATGTAAATTGGTGCAGCCACTGTGGAAAGCAGTATGGCGGTTCCTCAAAAAACTAAAAATAGAAATATCATTTGACCCAGTAGTTCCACTTCTAGGAATTACCTGAAGAAAACAAAATTCTTGATTCAAAAAGATATATGCAGCCATATGTTTTCTGCCACATAATTTACAATAGCCAGTATATGGAAGCAAACAAAGTGTCCATCAATAAATGAATGGATAAAGAAGAGGTGGTATCTATGCACAATGGAATATTACTTAGCCATAAAAAAGAGAAATCCTGCTTTTGTAACAACATGGATGGACCTAGAGGGTATTATGCTAAGTTAAATAAGCCAGGTGGAGAAAGACAAATACCATATGATTTCACTTATATGTGGAATCTAAAACTAAAACAAAAAAACGAACAAAACAGCAGTAGATTCATAAACACTGAAAAGGGATTGGTGGTTACCACTGGGGAAGGTTTAGGGTCAGGGGCTGAAATAGGTGAAGGGGAAAAAAAGGCACAAAATCTTAATCATAAAATAAGATAGCCTCAGGGATGAAAGTACAGCATACAGAATATAGTCAGTAGTTCTGTAATATCTTCTATGCTGGCAGATGATAACTACACTGTTGAGGTGAGGATTTAATAACATAAATAACTGTCAATTCACTATATTGTATACTTGAAACCAATAATACTGGATATCAATTATGCATCAATTTTTTTTAATTTAAAAAATAAAGAAAGAAAAAAGAGAACTAAAAAGTTAAAAAAAAAATCCCCACGTGTGAAGACTTGGGAAAATGAACTCAGATGGACTTACATATCCCACAAAGCCTCTGCCACATCACAGGTGCACCCCTGCACCTGGGCTGCATGTTTCCATAATGACCATGTGCTTTTATGCCAGCGTTCCTCAGCACTGTGGCATGGGAGGCTGGGTCAGTCCCTGCACAGGGCTGTGCTGGGCACTGCAGGATGTTCAGCGGAAGCCCCACCCTCTGCCTACGAGGTGCCAGGAACAGCCCTCCCTCCGTACAGCCATGACAGCAGAAAATGTCTTCAGACATTGCAAGAGGGCTCCTGGAAGGCCAAATCCCAACCACTGATTTACACAGGTTCCAGCTGCACAAAAAAAAAAAGTGCATTATGCTCACGACCACTATCCCAGTGAAAGTCAGAGTCCGGGACTCATTCTTCAGCACTCAGCTCCAGATGCAATCTGCATGACATCCTGGGGTTTCTAGCTCCCAGAGGGCAGGAAGGCATGGGAAAGGAGAACAGAACTGATACTTTGATGTTGCTGAGTTTCAGGAGTTCTTGGAATGGCAGCTGAAGGCTGTTCTAACCAGTGGAAGCTCACATTCTCACTGGACAGGCATACTCAATTGGCAAGAGCAACGGCTGTTTTTCAAAGTCCAGGAAGGAATGCAAATGTGCAGGAGTCTTGCAATCCTTTAACTGACAATACACACAAAGATAAATATAATATAGTCTTTCACCTAATAAGAATGTAGTTAGATTTGTTCTTGCTTTTCGTATGGTCCAGCGAAGTGGCATGATCTCAGATGATTCATGCATCTCTCAGGGTGAATCCATTCCCCACCCTGTCTGATGTTATTTCTGCAGCAGAGTGGATTCATTACATTACATTGGACTGTAACTCCACTTTTTCACTTGTTTCCCTTCAAAGGTAACTTCAGAGGTAAATGGCTCCAGCATTAACGTTCCTGGAGAGACAGCACAGTGTACACCAGCCTATCCTGATGACAGTCAACTAGGAAATATTTAACCCTTTAGAAGAAAAAATAAACGAGCTTATTTTACCTGAGGTTGTGCTTATGTCATGCTTCTTCTAGACAGTCCATATTCCCAGGTCTTCAAACTTTTCATGAACTTAGGATGCTTATAGCCAATCCCTGGTGCTCACAAGAGTCACATCAACACAAAGTGTGCAGCAGGTTAGGAATAAAGGTGTGCTGATGGTCAGGAGGATGGAAGACTGTGGCAAGGTGGCTCAGGAAAGACTTTTCTAGGGCCAGCTTCTGGTGGAAGAGAGGGAAACCATGTATTATGGAGCCAGTAATAGAGACATGGGCAGGAGACAAAGCTGAGTGCACGTCTGTAAGATATGCCCAAAGATGACGAGCTGAGCTCCAAACATGAGATACCAGGGGACTCTGGGGAGGTGATCCAGTGTCGTGGCCATGAGGGCCACAGCTGACCAAAGGCTGGTCTTCCTTGACTTCTTGATGGTGGCATTACCTGCGAACACCCAGGCTATGACTTTCCAAGGGGCAAATGTGAGTTTTTGTTGCTGGACAGGCCAGGAGGTGACAAGTACTGAGGACACTGGACAAGATATAAAGGCAAATGAGGAGGAGGTATACGGTCAGCGCTGGTGTCATGAGAGCAATGAGCAATGAAAGAACCAGGGGAGGACCAAGTCCATTGGGGTGTATGGTTTACCTAAGCAAAGAAACAGAGTATCTGGGAATAACCTGTCTTTTCCTTATGTCTGAGTCCATGCATCTTTCCAAGACTCCCTTTCCCCAGCATAATACATTATATTGTACTGTGCATATTATATATATAATCTTTAAAAAATCTATAGCATACTTCAAAACCAAAAGTCAAGCAAGCCACTGTGGTGGTGGCTGGAAAGTCTAGAGAGCCAAGGCCCTACTGTGCACTGACGATAGCACATACTTGATTATGTTTTATGTGATTGATACAACTATTCAGAGCGAAGGCTGATCGCCATCCCCTAGACCACCGACAGCACAACTGTGCAGACGTGCTGCCACCTGCTGCCCCCCCACCCCGCCCCCGCCTGCGGACACACGGGGTTATTGCCAGATTTTGACTATTGCAAACAGAACTGCTACGAACATTTGTGTCCAAGTTTTCACTTCTTTGTTTAAATGCCTAGGAATGGAAAGGGTGGATCATATGGTAAATATATGGTGAACATGTTAGAAAACAGCCACACTCTTCTCCCACAAGGCTCTACCACAGTCCATTCCCCCCGGAAGGTAAGAGTACCAACCACCTCTCATCCTCCCGACACTGGGTATGGGCGGTCCTTAGGCTTTACCCACTCTAACAGGTACGTCATGGTGTCTCACTGTGGGTTTAATTTGCATTTCTGTAATGAGTCATGGTGTTTAGAATCTTTTCATGTGTTTATCTCCTCCTTTTCTTCTTTGGACAGAAGGTGTCCAAATATCCCAATTTTTTATTGGGTTGTTTTCTTACTATGAAATCTTCAGAGTTGCCTTTCATTCAACAAGAATAGATTAGCAGGACCTACTGTGTGTCACACACTGAGCACATCAGAGGAAAGGTAGGCAAAGCTCTTTCCTCAGGCATGACGCTCTCCATCACGAGGTGTCTGCTGCTCTGCCCTGGCCCCAGGCTGGTCTTTGTGACTGCTTTGATGAAAAGGACCCAGCAGAAGTGACCCCACAGGATTTCAGAGATTAGGTCATCCACAGTGATAGGGCTTCCACCTGGCCACCCCCTTTACCCCTCAGAACCCATCCCATCCCCCAAGGCATGAGAGCCTCAGGCAAAGAGTTCCAGCCAGCAGCCCCACCTAAGGTCTCAGCAGACAGCCTTCTGCCTTGACTGCTAAGTAGGGCAGAGACAAGCCTCCCCTGATGATCCCTTGCCAAACTGCAGACTCATGACAGAATAGCTGTTGTTGACGTTTGGGACCATGAAGTATTGGGGTGCATGTTGTGCAGCGATAGATGACCACAGCACAAATCAGAACCGAGATGAGCATTGTTGTATTGAAAATAAAATATTTGGGATTCTGAGTAGTTTTTCTACAACAGATGGGTGTATGTATTTAAATGAGCATATTTATATTTAATTTTACAACATTTAAATTAAAACGAAAAACATGCTTTTCTCATTTTACAGGTATTTGCCTTAGAAACTTAAGATATTCATTTTGTAACAAATGGTCAGAAACTCACAGAATTTCCAAGCTGAAATGACACTGGTGGGCTCCAGTCCCCTCCATATAGCACAGAAACCTGAAGTCTTCTTTCCATTTATCTTGCATAACCTGGAAAACATACGTATGCTTTCCTGCTTCGTCACCCTCTTAATGACGTCTCCAATCAGGATGAATTATGTTAGATTTATTAAGAAAACATTCCTTCCTTCCTTATACAAGAAAACACTTCTGCTTACGGAGTTAAATTTATCTCCAAAGTTATTAAAATCCCAGTTTACTCACTGCCTGGTCACTGTACCACGCGCCTCACAGAATCGAGGGTGCTGGGGAGGTGGTAGGCTCTGGGGATCCCTCGGTCTGGATTCAAATCCCAGCTTTGCTCAGTTTACTTGATGTCTTCTGGGCTTCCATTTCCTCATTGGTAAAATGGAGATATACTGTAGTATAAGATAGGCCTTCCTAGGATTTTTATGAAAAGTAAATGAAATGCCACATATTAGAGCTCTCGAAACACAGTTAATAAATACTCAAAGTGGAGGCCACTGTCGTGACTCTTCCACCTGCTTTGACAGGGGCCCCAAATTCCATTCATGAATCTTTCTTGATGGAAAGATAAATGCAAAGCATCGTTTTCAACTCCCTTACCAAAAGTCCATGACAGTGTCTGTGGGCCATCAAAAAGAGTTTGCATTTATCCTGATGGCAATTAGGAGGCATTAAAGTGGTTAAGCAGAAAAAGACATCGTCTGAGATTGCCCTGAGTAGTGATCACTTTGGCTGCATGTGAGGGAAGGACTGGGGGGGTGGGGGCTGCTTGGTGAGATGAGACATCTGTTGGGAGGCCGTACCCCTAATTATGGAAAGGATGTCTGCAGGCTCAGCTCCAGCATGGCAATAGGACATGAAAGATAATCATTATTATTATAGCTGGTATTTGTGGACTGTCGATGTTTAAGGAATGGTCACAAGAAAAGGATCTGGCCAACACTGCTGTCACAGAAGTAAAGAGAGCATTTTAAAGAAGACGACACAGGGAAGACTTCTGTTGTGCCAATTGGGAGAGGCCTGAAATAGTACCTGCTTCATTGGTGACCTCAGAGAAGCCATCCCACCATTTACAGCATGACCTGCCCCATCTGTTTATGACCCAATTCCCTGTATACCCAACAGTGAGGTCAAGGCCATGGTGCACGTGAACAGCCCGCAGAAGCAGGACTCATTAAAATTTTCACTGAAAGGACAATCTTTAATTATTTCAGTGGTCAACGCGTCTCTATGCAAGATGTCCAGGGCTACTTTCCTTGTTGTGTAGGAGACAGTGAGTGGATGAGGGACAGCAGCGGATCCACACAAGGATCTGACGTTTCTTCAGAGGGACTAGTGATGGCCAGTCCTGCTGGTATAACAAACCCAACAGATGTGTAGAGAACTGGTTACTTTTTGCAAGAGATGACACAGCAAACTGTCCGACAGTGAGGATGGCACCAGGGGTGGGCGGTCCTGACCATCCCAGAGCATGCACTCCAGCACGATCCTGCTCTGGGCATCCTGGGGATGCTAGCTTGGTGCCCACCTGCCCCACACGTGCACACGGAGGGACTGCTGCCCCGGGGGCACCCCTGACGCCAAGGCACCAGGCCAGTGGAGGTCCCCTCTTGGAAATGCCACCAGCGGTCAGCATCCAAAAGCCTCTCGGGGTGCAGTGCCTTCAGCAGGTTCCCTGGCCCCGTTCTTACTGCCCCTGAGAGAGTCACCAGAAACTTTCCACCCCTGTGTGCGACGATTCTCTCCCTTCACTCCGGCTCCCTCCCCTCTGTGTCATCTCCAGTTTAGGATCCAGAACCACCGAGTTATCCCCATGGATCATCCAGCCCCTCATTCTGCAGATGAGGCAGTGGACACTCAGAAAACACCTGGGGCTTGCTCTGGGTCACAGGCAGGAGAGCAAACTGGGCAGCGTCCTGAAAAGTAGCCGCAGAGTGTCGGGTCTCTCCTCCAGGTGAAGAAGCGGAGTGGAGGCTGGGCCTGGTGACACCAAGCGGAGGCAGCCCTTTACCACATGCGGCGGAGACTCCAGGTGTGTGGGTCCTCCCCTGATGGAAAGCATAAAACACACTCACTAGCAGTCAGGACCGCAGATGGCACTACAATGGCACTGAAAAGCCAAGCGGCATCTAGTCCGAAAGACATTTCTCTCTGTAGTGCCTGCCCACATTCCAGATCTATCCATTAAAAATAATTTGGGTTCAGGAAAATTTTAACAACTCCCATGTAGTTTCAGGGTGGATCCAGAAACACATGGGCTCTGACTGTACACCCACTTAGTGGTATTTATGTTAACAGCCAGTCCTGGAAATGGGTCAACAGAGACCCTTGCCTCCTGACCATGGCTGACTGGGGGACACCCAGTAGCAGGAGCCATGGGCCAGCTCACTGACAGGCATGGAGAAGCTCCACTGGGAGGCTTGGCCTTGAAAAGTGGGCCTCTGAGGGTGGAGAAGAGCCTCTAGTCAGACGGGAGGGGTGGGTAAACTGTGTCTATCTCAAAATCTTTAGTGTGTTAACTGCCCCGAGGCATCAACATTCTTGGAAACTGTGGAACTCATAGACAAAAGGGGAGATACAGGCAGCCCGGGAAAACCGGCCCCTGCCAGTAGGAGTAATTCTACTATCTTTTCCGTGGCCCAGGCCAACTGAAATCCAGAGCAAACTGATGTACAAAACATGGACTGAAAAACTTTGGACAGTTTGTTTGAAAATACCAAAGCAGTGTTTGCAAAACTTAGTATTGAGAACTGCTCCTGGACAATTCCCCACAGTCTGCATAAAAAGAAACACAAAATCTCCCTCTCTAGGTCTCTGAGGGGTTCTTGAACCCTGACCTCCCTACCCCAACCCCTCCCCTGTGGCAACCACCAGTCACTTCTCAGTGTCTCTGAGTCTATTTCTGTTTTGTTCCTTGTTTTGCTTTATTTTGTTCTTAGATTGTGCTTATAAGTGAAATCATATGGTATTTGTCTTTTACTTGGAGATGAGCATCTAATATTGTACCTAACTGTTAAATCACTGTGTTGTATACATGAAGCCTATATAATTTTGTGTATTCACTATACTTCAATAAAAATTTTTTAAATAAGATGAGTTTGGGTTCTCTGTAATGTTCTGAATATATTAATGTCAGAAAAGACACCCCACTCCAAAAAAAGAATAACAAGGACATTGACTGACTTGGGCTCTTGGATCTGCGCATCTGACAGCTGCCTGCCTCCTGCAGTTCTGCACTGGGGCGCACGGGGGCAGCAGCATCCAGCCTGCCCCAATCCCTGGACCTCAGGACTGGACTTCGAGCGGCGCTGGGCAACCCCCCCAAGCCAGGAAAAACTGGGGAGATGTGAGTGATCATCCAGCAGTGGCAGTGACACCTTCCTTGTGACCACCGAGCTGCTGGCTCTGGGATTAGATCTACACTAAATCCCACCATCTACACTAAATCCCGCCAAATTCATTGCATGTGGCTTGAAGTGAGTCCCATAGTGGGTGGGAGGGTTTAGTTACCTGGAAATGTGCATCTCCATCTCCGTATCTGTTTATATACAGATATAAAACAGACTGTGGAAGTTAAAATCAAAGAACACACAGTGGATATATGATATACAATATATGAGGAGGGCTTCTTTGCATATTTCTGTTCTATCCAAAGTGTCTTTGATAGGCATGCATTTGTTAAATCATCATAAAAATACACAGACTCCACAAACTTAAACACAGAAGAAAAATCTATATTATATGAAAATCCAGAGTATATATTGAGAATTTTTTTTCTCACATCATTTCAGTTCATAAAATATTAATGATATGAGGACTTTAACATTCCCTAACCATGAGCTTATTCTACAAGTTACCTTTTGAGCACCTCACGTATGTGCCAGGCACTCGCTCAGGCTCAGAAGACAGCGAGGTCATAAGCCACAGTCACTGCCTGCAAGCTCACAGGGTGGCTGAGAAACAGATGGTGACTGTTACCACAGGGAATGGACAAAACCTTATGAAGACAGCCGGGGCGGAAACTACCAGCCACGAGGGATGGAGTGCAATGCCGCCCCACACAGATGAGCGCCTCCAGGCCTGTCTTCAAAGATTGCACACACAGAAACCGGCCAGTGGAGGTGGTGAGTGGCTCATCATTCAGGCTGAGGGAAACGTCTGGGCAAAGTGCTTGAGGAGCTGGAAGCAGCAGTGGGGCAAAGTGGGGGAAAGGGGTGAGCCCGGGGCCCCGGCGGCCAGACCTGAGGGTGGGAGCCTGGGACACTGGCATGGACGCCGGCCCGGCCACAGGGCAGCAGGCAGAGGTTCTCATCTGTGGGTACCTGGGCTCTGGGCACAGCTATGCCCAGGTAGAGCAGGTCCGTGGTGGAGCTGGGAGGACAGGCTGGCTGGAATGGTGTCAGGTTCTCTACACCAGAATGACTGCCAAACGTCTTTAACTGAAGCCGGCAGTCAGGAGTACAATTTCCAATGCAGCTTACTACAGAAGTACACGTGTGTACCACTTAATTCTGCATAAACCATTCTCCGCACGGTTCTTTCTTTGGCAATTAAAGCTGCAATTTTCTCTTTCCATCATTAGGAAAACATTCCAGATGGCAAAATTAAATTTCCTTTAAACCACAAAATATTGGAATATTACATTTAGCCTAATTTCATCTGCATAATATTAAGTATATAATTTCTTCTCAAAATTCATTCTCAGTATAAATAAGCAAAGCAATAAACCAAAATTCACTTAATGTTTACCAAGAAAAAGACCTAAAATCAGGAAACCCCATGAAAAAAAATATTATCAGCGATTAGAGCAGTGATGGAGTTGGTCAGAATGCTTGGCAGAATGAGAATATACTATTTTCTTTTTCTCATTTGGCAAAGCTTAAGTAATTTTTAAAATGCCAGATCCCAGTCTCATGTTATTAGCCAAGAAATCAGAATTTAAGTCAACATACATTTTCAGCTATAATGCATTGGACCAAGCACTAGGAGATACAATGAGAAGTGAGGTGTGGCCCACCTTCAGAAAGTCTCTGGTCTTTGGGGAAAACATCCTGTAGACTGGTACAAAACAGCGAACGGCCACTGAGACTCAGAAGCCACAGCTCCAAGGGGTCCCCTAACTACATGAGACCCATTATTTGTCTTCAGAAGAAAGTATTAGAGAGCTGCACTGTGGATAAAATGAGAGTTCCTGTGGCCAGGATTCTCACCTGGCCCTCGTTGATTAGCTCACTGCACACCTGTGGGCAATACATGGCTGTTGACTCTATGTAAAGAGCTCTGCCCAGTGCTCTGTGTGCAGCACAGTGGCATGGCTGCAAGGCTGCAGGAGAGCAGAGGCTGGAGTGGTGGCAGCGCCAAGGACAGAGGCCCAGAGGACGGCTGTGTGGGATGACTGTGCAGAGGGGCCCAGAGGACGGCTGTGCAGACAGAGGAGCCCAGAGGCAGAGACTGGCTTGCTGCATACAGACTCGCTCTGAGTGAATGGGATTTTAGTGACTGACCTGCTACCTGGAAATAAAGTTGGGTATAACCCTTTCACCCCAAGAACGTTTTGCTGTCAATTTCTTTGGTCACATTGAATCCATAGTGAACTTGCCTGGGGCTGAAACCCATTGGCAAGACATGCATGCATGGTACTGTGTCACAGGTGTGCCAAGCCATCATGTTTTACCAACACAGAAACAGGGCACATCTCTTCTCCAATTCCCTAAAGCAGGTAGTCTGAATTTTACTAATGCATGTTTGCCCTTTAAGGCCAATCATTTATTTCCTTAAACTCATTCATTCATCCATTTATTCCACAAATGTTTTTGAAGAGCCTTCCATGTGCCTGGCTGGTGCTGTGGTGGGTGCTGGGGACACAGGGGAGCTGTAGAGGAGGTCCCTGCATGCATGAAGCCCACCTCCAGCAGGGAGCCTGACGTGGCCCCTTGAATAATCGCATGACCAGCACCAAGTGCTGTGATAACCAGGTGCCCTTCCAGACGCATGAAGCCACCCACTCCTCTTACCACAGCAGCTCCATGGCAGTAGGAGCCACTGACCTCTGGAAGAAAGTGAGGCCAGGGAGTTGAAGCCGCCACCCAGTCCAGCTGGTGTTTCTGGGCAGAGCCGTAAGTTCTGTTGCATGTGCCTGCCTGTGGAAGGCAGTTCTGGACCTCAGCTCCCCCGGCCTGTGTGCTCGTGACCACACACTGCCACAGACACACAGGCTCACACGGCACGAGCTTTGGAAGGGAGCATACCAGGTGTGGGATCAGGTAAGACGGAGGACCCAGTCTGATGGGAGAAGGGCAGAAGGAGCCTCTGGGGGATCCCGGAGCCCGGAAAGTTGGGTAGGTGCGAGAATGGAGAGGCCTGAAAGGTCCATGGATGGCAGAGGACTGGCCCTTGGCAAATAAGTGGTCAAGACCCATAATCACTCAGACGGAAGTCCACTATCATCAGAGAAAACACACAGGTGAGAATCGAGGGTGCTGGGCATGGCATAGACCCCTGCTCAGCTTTTGGCAGTGCAAAGGCGAGTTTGCACATACAAAGGCACTTAGGGAATTGTGAAGCACCACACAGATTCACCTGGCTCTTATGACTGTGTGTGGGATTTTTAACTGCCACACATAGCACACGCTCACGTCCCAAGGACCATGTGAAACAAGCCAGGAAAGCTACTTCTGATAAAGGCCAAAGAGGAGAGAAGAGAAGCAAGACATTTGTGTACTGCTTTAAGCTAAGAGCAAGATAGATATTCTTCACCTGACAGATTCTACACAGATGCAAGGCTCTATCTCAATTCCACTGCCAGCCCCAGTGCTCGGACCATGTATTTAAACTGTTCTAAATCACTCTGGCAATTGTGTTATATTGGTTAGCTCTGTGCCCCCATGAAGAATCATGCAAGTTGTGTTGGGGTAATGGTTTACACGTCTCTGCGGGCAGGCAGGCTGGGTGGTGCTCCACACACTTAACAGACCCTGGGGGGCTGGAGGTCTGTGAGCTCGGAGATCACTAAGTACCCAGCACCCATCAGCTCTCAGGGGAAGATCGGAGAAGGAGCCTGACGGATTTCTCTATTATTTTATATGCATTTACCCTGGTAATTTCCAAAAGGACATGCCAGAAATTTGCTAGGCAATATGCAGGTGTGACAGCCACCCCACAGCTGACTTTGTGCTTCATCAATATGCTTGTTCTTCCTTCCCACTAACATTACCTTCAGACCTGTTAAGTTTAATCCCAGCGGTGCTGATTAGAGGTGGCATGACAGAAACTCTCTGCAAGGCCCTTTGGAAATCCAACATGGCTTCAGCAAGGAGAGCCATGCTATTCTTATCGTTTCCTGTTATTACCTTGGGCATTCTGTAAAGAGTAAATCAGTATGTATGGAACTCAGAGCACCTCCAGAACCAAGCACTCAATGTAAAATAGAAATGTCAAGCACAGACTGACTCAAGTGAAAAATAGATGTGCAAGTGTGGCAAGCACACCTCTTTTTCTTCAACCCATTTGGGGAGTTTTAAGGCACACTTACAAATGAAGTTAAATAAGATATGCAGTTTTTTAAATGCTGTGCCTCTGTGGTATTGGATAATAATTTGCTGTGTTGTTAGATGAAGTTCCAGTTTGTGGCCATACTGGGAAAAGCAAACTCTGAAATGTCTGCACTGCCCTGAGAACACAAGGGACATGAAAGTTTAGGGCCATGAGTCTTGTCTCCAGGGTATATGTGGATAAAGTGAAGATTCCTGTGGCCTGGATTCTCACCTGGCCCTGGTCAGCTAGCTCACTACACACATGTGGGGCAATACATTGTTATATAAGGAGCTCCACTCAGTGCTCTGGGCGACATGGTGGCATGGCTGCTGCATGGTGGCAGGAGAGCAGAGGCTGGAGTGGTGGCAGTGCCGAAGACAGAGACTGAGATGGTTGCCCAGAGGCAGAGACCGGCCTGCTGCATGCAGACTGCTCTGAGTGGATGGGAGTCTAGTGATTGACCTGCCTCCATGGGAATAAAGTTGGGTATCACCCTTTCACCCCAAGAATGTTCTACTGTCATTTCTTTGGTCACATCGAATCCATAGTGAACTTGCCCGGGGCTGAAACCCATTGGCAAGACAGTATGACACCTGATGACCTACCCACAGGAACGGCTAGTTGATGCAGTGATGGCTCTATGGGCGCGTCCTCCCAGTGGTCCAAAACAGCAAGGCCCACAGACCAAATGAAATACTACAAGCACGTGGTTGATTAAAGGCATGTAAACACAAAGCCAGAAGCAAGGACAAGTGACATGGTGGGGCAGCCAGCTGGACAGCATGGGTCAGGAGCAGCTCCAGAGCTCCAGGATCCTGTCACCCCCACATCAGCCTTCCCACTGATGGGATGCTCACAAAGGCGTAGTTAGGGTTGGAGCAGGGGTCCAGTAGATGGCAGGAGCCCATATCCTTGTGCTGCTGGTGAAATGCTGTGACTGGGTCCCTAGAGACACCACCACCTGCCGTGGATGCAGCTCGCCAATTAGCCTTGCTGAGCAGATGCTGACTTACTGGGATATCTGGCGCCTGCCTAAGGGTGACAGAACTGCCAGCCACAGGGCGTATGACTGTGACATCAACTCCCTGTCCCTCTTCCCCTGCCAGTATGCTCAGCAGTCAGGTATTCCACCCAAACTCTCTCTTCTATGTGTCTTCAGGTTACTGAGTTACCATCTACATTTAACACACTTACGAATTCTGCCTGTGTTTTACAAGCCCCTTGCTCACTCATTTTGCAACCTAACACGCCTGTTGAGATTCACCTACATCTCATGAACTACAGGCTCTCTTACTATCTGTGTTTAATATTCCTTCCTAGTGCCAGCCTTCTTCCATTGGTCTTGCTTGTTAACGCAAAATCAGGTATATGCCATGCAGCCAAGCCACATTACAGTAAGAATCTAAAGTTTATTTGGAATAAGTGTTAGGGACTTTTTCCCATCAAATTCTACCCAACTTATTACCTGGAATCTAGTGAGCTAATAATGTCTTTTACAAGCTTTAGAATGTAACGGCTGGGATTTAAATGACTATCAAATAACAACATGGAAAATTGTCCAGCTCTCCTGTTGGTGGAGAAAAGCAGAACTGCTTTATACAACTACATAAAAAGAGCATCAACAAAAGAACAGCAAAGGAGCAGGTAAGGACTTTTAAAAGGTACTGCAATAATGGAATTACAGCTGGTTTTTCCTCTGTTTTATAAATTTGCCTTAACGTTCTAATTAAAAAGTACATAAGAGCTGGTAGGAAACTCATCCATCCTCTGGCCAAGCACCTCCAGTTTCCTACACAAGGACTTTTTTTGAAAGGTATTTCTGTTAGCCTTCACTCTAGTTTAATACCCTCTTAGGTAATAACATCCTCAGCCCGCAGCAAGCAAAACAGCCTATGTGTCCTGGCCTCTTTGATGGAATGTGTGTCAGCAGCCTGAAAATTTTAGATTTTTAATATGTTCATTACAGTTCCTGACTCATCCCCCAAGTGACTGTCCCTAGAGGAATGTCTGGGCACTGGAAGAAATACAGATAAAAGGAAGAGGAAAATCATGAATTTTTCAAAAAGGGACCATTGGGGCATTGTATGGAGACATGATTCCTCAAAACGTTTCTGGATTTTCATACTATGTATTCAGGAGTTTTGAGCCGCAGCTCCTCTGCCCCCTGAGCGCTGCCACAGTGGTGAAACCTTAGCACAGCTGCCATCCAGGAGGCCTCCCCGGCTGCTCTTCCCCAAATTATCAAATGTGCTGGTTCTGCCCCCGGGAGCTGGGGGTGCCCTCGTGGGCCACACGGGGACCTCCACTCTGCTGTCAGATCCCTGGGTCAGCAACCGCACTGCATCCCTCTCCTGGGGCTGGGAGCACTGACCACCCCTTCTGCTTGCTGTCTCTGTGACGATGAACACAATTCTATCAAATCATCTTCAGCTAGAGGGGGCTTATTTTTAGTTGTTGTTGAAGTTTCTTCTTTTCCTATCTTTTGACCAATTTATTTTAAGATCACAGAGGACTAGAACTTGATTCTAGGACCCTAAATTAATTGCTCTGGGAACCAGCTCCTCTCTCTTTGTCTCTATCTCTCTGTCTCTGCTTCTCTGTCTGCCCATTTAGTTCCCTTCTCACCACTGATTTTTGTATCTTTCCTACATGCTCCAGGGAAAGCTCTAGACTAGAGTGCCTGAGTCTCATCATCTCAGCTAATGAACCACATGCCCTCATGTGCGGTTGGGGCACTGTGTAGTCAACTGCTCGGGACCTGCTCCATCACAAAAGGCTTGCGTTCTGTAAACAGGGATTCCTATTGGTACCAACATCCCAGAACTGTTATGAGCATTAAACATTATGATTTAGGTAAGCACCCCGCAGAAGGCTTGGCACATAGTAAGTGCTCAGTGAAGGTCAGCCATAATTCCTTAGTCTAAGTTATGGGTGGGTCCTAAGCAAGCTTGGGAATTGGCTACCTCAGGGTCAGGTGACCCATGGCTGCCTGTGACAGTCACCTTACTGCTTTTTCCCTGTGGAGATTATTGTCTGTGTTCTCTACCCAGACTCCTTCCCTTGGGGGATCTCCCGTCTCCCTCGTTTGGTGACTGGGGGGCTGTCAAACGCAGAGCCCATTCCCCTTCACAGACAGGACAGGACTGTGACCCAGGCTGAGCCACTCAGATCTGGGATAAGTCAGGAGAAAATTCTTCTTGCCTTCTCAGCTTTTACACTCTTGTCTTCCATGCATGATGTCAGCGTTTCACTTGTTCACCCTGCCACCTCACTCCCCAGGGCTCAGAGCCACAAGATTGGGTGGGCAGTGGTGCAGATGGGTGTGATAAACAGCAAGGCTCCACTCTTCTGATCAGCGCAACTTTATGTAAGGGGACCGAGCATGGCTGTGAAGTCATCTTTGCTCTCTAGTGACTGACAGCAAGCGGTTCTTTGACATAGTGCAGAAGGGCTCTTGAGTTTCATCCTGCTCCTTGGGAAGAGACTTCTAGGGTCGGGGTTCCTCGTGATATGGGGAAAGCACAGCTCAGGGGAACCAGTCCTGTTCACTTGGTCTTCACCACACATTCCGGGTCCCCAGGATCCTCATCCGGTAGGACCATGGGTTATCTGATTAGTGGTTTTGCTTACACACCACGTGGGCTGGCTTCACATCTTAGAGAATGGTTAAGAGTCTCATTGTCCTCCTCATCTTCACCCAATAACAAATTCCAGGTAACTTGTCTCTGAGTCTGTGGCTGGCAGCTGATTGTCCGGGGCCAGCTTCATGAGGGTTCCGGCCAACTTGCATAGAAAGGAGTGTAAATGGAGAATACAGTGTGCCTACAGAATTGGACAACTGGGCTCAGGAAGATCAGAAATGAGCAATTCTCAGCTCCAGCAGCCTGTACTGCTAGAAAGACAACCTGTCTGTCAGGATTCAAATTCCAGGCACAGAGTTATCTAAAAAGAGATGTAGAAATTCACTTGTTTTACACACTTAGAATATGAAAAATATTTATGGAAGCGGGTTTTGAGAGTATGCAACCAAGTAGTACGGAGCATACTTTTAGAACACAATTTTGGATTAGGCTGAATATACGATGTGGCTGCATTTACAAGGAGGCTGCCTTCCATCGTCAGTGTGCACAGCTGCCTGCAGAGCTAGCAGCTCACTGGGATGGCCAGACAGAAAGCTGGCCATGGAGAGTGACATCAAAGGGCCACACATTTTTGGCTATAATGGAGATACAGAAAATCACAGACCTACAGAGACAAGAATGTTAGGCTGGACTTGTTTCATCCATGCACCCACCTCACTGCCCAGACCAGTCCCCTTCATCCAGGCCTACAGAAGAGATTGGTGAGCGAAGCACCAGGACATTTTAAAGGATCTTGGATGGCTCTTCTCACCAGACTGGAATGCTGTGGGAGGTGGCAACTGAGGGGACTTCAGGACCACACTGAAGGGAACCCCAGGTGGCAGCGACAACCTCAGAGGGTAAATGGGTGGGACTCTCTTAGTGAATTACGTACAGCTCCTGTTGTGTGCCCGAAGTGTACTCAGAGGCCTGCACTGCCCTAGAGGCCCAGCCTACAGGACATCACACTTGTCCCCTGCGTGAATAATGTCATGATTAGGACACTAAGAGCAGGAAATGGCAGGCAACTAGGAGCCCTGGTTAGACACTGTGATATAGAAAGAAAGAAAAATGCAATAAAAGCAGAGGCACCTGCCAGCTCAGTTCCTAATGCCCCAGAATCTGGGAGCCTATTGGACTATCTTCTCCAAACTGAATGCAAGGTGCTTCCCTATCTTTCCCTCAACACTTAAGAGTATCTCTCTGCATTTTGGAGACAATATCTATCCTATTTAAGTGGCATGAACCAAACCACTTTCTTCCTGACACAAAAAGTTCTCCTGGTCTGAGTTCTAGAGCAAATTCTGCTCTTCAATTCTTTTAATATTAGATGGAGACTCCCTGTTACTTGGAATGTAAGTTAAATCAGCTAAAATGGCTCATTTTCAAACCTATGGACTTTCAAATCCCTCTCCTAGATTTCTGTGGCTGGTGAAGACCTGTGGCTTTTACAGTGTCCTCGGGTGCTGGGCTCTTTCTTCCACAGTGGTGTCACCTAGCTACAATACCAACACTGGACAGCATGAGGAGGGACAGAGGTGCAGGAGGCCACCTGCAGTACTCACAGGGTGACAAGGTGGTGGTATCACTATCTCCTGTTCCCACCGCCATTCCGGGCACATTTGCTAGAAAGCATTGCAGCAGGGGAGACTTCTCTATCTGGGCAAGTGACCCGAACTTTCAGTTTCAAAGGGTAGAAATGCTAAGTGGTTTCACTTATGTGGCATTGCCATGGGTTTGATCAATGAACTTCATGTACTAAGAGGCACATGGATAATCCTTGAGTTCCAGAAACTTCCTGCATTGTCTGATAGCAAAGATCCAGCCCCTTGATGATTGGGATCAGCCGTTCTGCCAACATGGTTCCCTCTTTTTGGCCAGTTAGCCCAGCCAGCTTTGCCTGGCCAGCTAGACGGTCTCAACTCCAGTTGAATGGGACATTGCCGTGTCCCTGTGTTGAGAGCAACACCTACCACTGGAGACCAAAGCTGTGGGGGCGGAAAGCAGAATATGAGTAAAGCTGCTGTCAGGTACCGTAGGGAGAGGCTCCATGTCTGCCCATTGGTTCCTGGATGCTCATGTTTTGGTTCTGAAGAAACACCACCATCTGTTGGTCACTGATTATGTGCACATCCCATAGGACACCCTTCCAAACTTTCAAGTCATTATCTCCCTATTGATATCATAACTGAGTCTCCAGTGCGTCATTTCATCATTCTAAAGGGTCAGCATTATATGGGTGATGAGGTCCCTTCTGACTATTAATGAATCCACTGAGCCTGGTGGGGGAAGGAGGTTGTAAATAATTTCCTTGGTCAGAGGCAATGTCGTTTGGGACACCACTACCATGAATAGGGCATTCAGGAAGTTCCCTCTTGGTGTTGCAAAAGCATCGTATCCAGTATTAATGTCTATTCCAGGAAGTATGAATCACTGACCCCTCCATAATGGAAAGGTTCAAATGTAATCCAAGTGGCTGGCTGGTTTTCTTCCACCAGGATTTGGTACTGTGCCAGGGGGTTAGAGCTGGTCACTGATGCTGGCAAGTTGGTGACTCACCTGTGGTGGTAGAAGTCAGCCTCCCTCAAGGGACGCTCATGCTGTTGAGCCCAGGCATTGCTATCCTGCACCCCTGCCCCCACCCCCAGCCACTTAGTTCACTTTATCCATCATTACTCCACCAGAAAACCACTGGGATGACTGGGGAAGGAGGCTGATGGGTATTAACAAGGCATGTTATCTGGTTATTATAAGGAAACTCCTCTAAAGTGGGCACCCCTTAGAAAAGTCATATGGGCCACAAATACTCTCACATTCCAGGCCCGTTTTGAGAGGCTTATCCACATCTCATCCCCAGATCTTTCTGTCACTTTTTCTCTCGTCTTGTTCCTTCCAAACCTGTCTGTCTGGCCAAACAATAAACCATAGCCCATGAAATAGCATAAATTCTGATCTCAGGCCATCTGCCCTTCCAGGAAAACAGCATGTGCCACTTATAACACTTCTTCATGAAAGAAACTCTCTCTCTTCTGTCATCCTCCAAGGCCACTCCTGAATCTGAACAGAAAGCCACAGCAGTCTGGCTCACACAGGCACTAGCATGTCTATGGCACCATCTGTAAACCAGCTTCAGCTGTCCTTCCTTGATCAGACAGGCCATAAGGAATCCCCATGAAGCCTCTGCTATGGGCTGCTAGTCAGACAGCACTGAGGAGTAAGCACACTGGGAATGAGCCACATGCTCTTCAGTTTATTTGGTCCTGTAGATTCACTGGGGCTCAGGCCCATAGCCATACTGCTTGCAAGTGATGACGGAGTACTGATCACATACCCAGTGTGGTGGCTTCAGAGTTCAGATAATCCCCAAGTCCATGACGGCAAAGTCAGGTTCAATGGTCAGCCAGGGCCCAACAGCAAGGCAAGAGCTATTTCTCAAAAACTCCAAAGGAGGTTTGGCTTTGCCCAAAACCCAATCACTGGGACATAGAGCCTATAGAATGCTATGATCCTGTCACTGCAGTGGACCCAGGATGGGACAGTGAGAGAACCAAGTCCCTAAACATTCTGATTAAGAAAGACTGTTTCTAGTGTTTCTTGCTTATTGAAAAGGAGGGGGACAGTAGGGAGACAAATTCCAGGATAATAACTTCGTACCAAACCAGGAACCATGCTCATTTATTCTGTTAAAATAATCACACTGGCACAGCTGCGTTCCCTGGAGTAGGATTAGACTGTGGTAATCTACTATCACTTTCCAAGAAACATGTGTCTTCTACACAGACACAATTCCCATGTTAAATGGGGTTGGAAGAGAAGCCACTATCCCTGAATCCCTTAAAATTTTGATGGTACAGGTTCCCCCACCAGTGAATGTGGCTATTTTCTTCAGCTCACCATTTTGGGGAGGAGTGGGCACTTTGGTGAACTGACCCAGACCTTCTTACCATTTGCCTTCACAAGAGCTAATGTGGAGGCTCTGTTGATATGTGGGTGTGCCTATTCCCTCTCTCTGGTCAGGAAATAAACAAAGGCCAGGTACACACACTGTGACATGGTGAGATTCGGGTTAATTCTTTCTCCCTCGTGGTGCTCTTAAGAAGCTTTGTTCTGGCTGCCGGACTACAGTGATATTCTGACTCCCCTATGACCCAGGATCCAACCATTCCACAAATTTCTGGGTATTTTTCTTTCCCCTGGTAAATGGCTGCAGATCCATTTTGAAAAATATAGAAGAAAACTTTACAGGATGTACTTGTCTTCTAACCAGAAGGTCCTTTCTCTGGGGTACCCTGATTCCCCCACTTATTCAGGTACCTTTGGTCTGTGAACTGACACATATATGAGAAGTCCATGACTTTCCCTCATGATGACCCAAGTTAGATCTCCATTTGACAAGCCTAGGCTTTTTAGTTATACAGATTAAGTATAGTATTAGTGGACTGCCCAAAGATCTCTGCGGTTCAAGCAAGCTAAGAACCCCGTCACTCCCATCCCTGCAGCCTGTTACGGCAATGAGGCCTACCTGCTGTGAGTGGTTAGAGACGCTCCCCTGGAATCCCATCATCCCCATCATAATCGGGGGCCCACGTCTATGGCAGCAGCTCTGATCTCCACCTCTGGCCTGCATAGAGTGGGCTTTATGGCTCTTCCTGAAGGTGCTTGTGTTCCGTTCCTCTTGGCAATATATCCCTCCATACATTGGCATTTCCAACTTTCAGTCAACAGTTAAGCAAACAAAACATTCCCAGGTATACACGGTAGCTCATTATATGACAAATCTTTGATAAATTGGCCCCATAAATTCAGTAAGATCAAAACTCATTTTTGGCACCCTGGGAGTCTATCCTGTATGTATCCCTCTGGGTTTCTGCTACTATAAAATTTTAAATCTTATAAGTCTTTCAGTGCATGAAGCTTATACTCCCCACAGGTAATTGTGTAATTAGCCCCTGAGGCATGTTGGGATCTGACTGTCATTGTGGGGCAGTTATGGTGGGAGAGTTCACATCTGTGACGTAACTACTCAAGCACATGACCACATGGTCCTCCAGCAGGGGAGACACACCTCGTTAGACTGCAAGTGGGTCTGCTTCTCCCGACTAGGACTCAATGAGGTTGGGAGAGTCACAGAATACAGTTCATTTGTATCTTACCCAATGTCATCTTTCCACTTCTCTGGATCCCGCTCTTGAATGACCGGCACTCTTTCATTTTCATTCAATAGCAAGGCTATGAATTCAACTCTATTATAAATCAGGAACCCATGAAATTAGTCTCTGTGTCCAACTTAAGGCTGTTCTCATTTGCAACTTTATTACACATTTATTTAAATGTACCAGATTCTACTGGTGCCCCACACAGATACCCCCAACATTTGCTTTTGGTGCATGCCAACCCAGCATCCATGAGGCACCGCCTATGTTGCTATGCCTAAGGCCTCCTAGGGCCAAGGCATCCATTCTGCCACCACACAGGGAAGGCTGAAAGTGCTAAAGGATGACTGCCCACCCTGGGAGCAGCCTGTATCCGTGCTTGACACGAGCTTCCTGACCCCGGGGGTGAGGTGATAGTACAGTCTAGACTCTGTCCCGAGCTCCCAGTAAGGCTGACCTCCCGGGGCCTGTACCAATAGCTAGCTTGATAATGCACGTTTTATTGGCTACTGTCCCTTTTTTGACTCACTTTCTCACTCCTGTACCTGGCATTTCCTCCCAAGTAAACAACTTACATGGGAATTTGCTTCTGGGAAAGTACACACTAACACAGGCAGTAACAGAAACTACATGTCTTAAGATATTGAATTGCCGAGTTAATTAGAGCCCCCTGGCCCAGTTAGAAGAAGACAGTCCATCCAGACCTCTTTTATTTTTCATCCCTCCCACAATGGATTATCATAGCAGACATTGGGTCTGCCCAAACTCTTCATTCCAGGAGGCAGCAGGTGGTCATTCAGGAACAACAGGGGGGCTAGGCAATGATGCTCCATCTTCACCAGCAACTGGTACCTCTGCATTATCAAGGCCACCCGAGCCAGGGACAGATCTCAGGTTCCCACATCCTTGTGTTTTTCCTGCCACCACTTCTTTACCAATTACTTTATTTATCAACGTTCTTAAGTGCAGACAACATGATCTCCTCTAGCTAGTTTGAGCAGGAATAAAATTGTAAATTACTCATATGCTCATGGAGAGCTGAGGAAACTGAGCTGAACCTGCAGTACTCTCAGAATCACACCAGGAAGCCGCCGAACACGGAAGCTGCCTCTCCCCATGCCAGCTCCCAAATCATGCTGCCCTCACCAGGGCCAGAAAGCCACCACATCAGGGAGCTATCCTTAAAAAACAGGGAACAGCATCTTCAAATGTGGGCTCCAGAATGATATGTCTCTGCCACGACTTGCCGTGACTCTCCTCCCACTTGGTTCCTCTGAACCAAAGTCTCATGCAAATGAATCTGTGGTAGAGCCTAATGACATTGGAAACTATCTCCAGGAGCCTCCCCTGATGCCGAATGCTAGAAGGGAGTTGGAATAAGTCTTAGCTAACCATTCCACTGCCACATAGTTTATTGATGCAGAGTAAATATTCAACACAGTTAAAATATATATATATATAAAGAATTTAATTAGTCATTGACAATACTTTTCCAGTGTATCATCCCAATTATTCTTAAGTCTCTACTTAGATTTCCAGCTTCTCTTTCAAGCTCATTAAATGTATATGATCTCTCCCGCTCCCTGCAAAGGGAAATACACATTTCCTTTCAACAAATGTTGCTGAGACAAATAGCCACATGCAAAAGAATTAAGTTATAATGCTTCTTTATACCATAGACAACAATGAACTACAAATGGATGTAGACCTAAATGTAAGAGCTAAAACTTAAAAACAAAATATATTAGAAGAAAACAGGAGCAGACCTTTATAATTTTGGTTTAGGCAAAGACATCGTAGATATGATACTGCAAATACAAGCATGAAAGAAAGAGAGAGAGAGAGGAAGGGAGGGAAGGAAGATCAAAAAGCAAAAAAATTAACTTCATTAATTAAAATATTCTGTGCTTCAAAGGGTACCATCAAGAAAATGAAAAGATAGCCCACAGAATGGAATAAAATATGGGCAAAAGATATGAATAGATGTGTCTCCACAGAAGATATACAAATGGCCAATAAGCACATGAAAATACGTTCAGAATCTTTAGCCATTAGGAAATGCAAATCAAAACCCCAGTGAGATATCACTTAATAATCACTAGGGTGGCTATAATCAAGTCACAGATAATAACAAGTCAAGTGTCAACAAGGATGTGCAAAAATTGACCATGTGAACCCTCATGCACTGGTGGTGAGAATGTAAAATGGTGCAGTCACTGTGAGAATTCCTCAAAATGTTAAACATAGCATTAACACATCACCCAGCCATCCCACTTCTGGGTGTGTATCTAAGAGCAATGAAAACCTATGTCCACATAAATATGTACATGGATCTTTATGTAGCATTATGCATAATGGCCCCAAAGTAGAAACAACCCAAATGTCTATCAATTGAACAGATAAATAAAATATGCCCTATCCATACAATGGAATAGTATCCAGCAATAAAAAGGAGTGAAATGCTGATGTATGCTACAATGTGGATGAACCTTGAAAACAGTATGCTAAGTGAAAGAAGCCAGTCACAAAAGACCACATGGTGTATGGCTCAACTTACATGATGTGTCTAGAATAGGCAAATAAATGGAGACAGAAAGTAAATTAGTGGTGTCCTGGGACCACTGGGAGAGGGGCAGGGATGTTGGAGTAAATGGTGACGACTGCTAATGGGTCTGGGCTTCATTTTGGGGTGGTGATAATGTTCTAAAGCTGAAAAGGAGATTATGGTAATAGTTGCACAATTCTGTGAATATATTAAAAGCCTTTGAAATTACATGTCTTAAAGAGGTGAGCTGAACAATATAAAAATTATATCTCAATAGACCCATTTTTTTCAAAAGGGAAATGTACTTAATATATTTAGAATTGTACAGACAAATCAAGTGACTTAAATTTTCTGTCCTGGAAAATCTACCAGGACAAAGAAGTTTCATTACAGAGCAAATGGAAACATTTCAAAAGCTATTTTTTGTTCTAGTAATAACCTTTGTATTTATTCTGTATGTAATGCCCTTAGTCCCTCATTTTCTTATATAATCTTTTACCTCCTGGGTTGTTTATCTTTTTTTTATAAGTTTATTTTGATATCATTAATCTACAATTAAATGAGTAATATTATGGTGATTACACTACCCCCTTCATCAGGTCCCCCCCCCCAACCCCATTACAGTCACTGTCCATCAGCGTAGTGAGATGCCATAGAGTCATTACTTGTTCTCTCTGGGTTGTACAGCCCTCCCCGTGCCCCCCCAACATGTTTATCTTTTAATTATATCCTCTGATTCCTATCTATTGCCTATATAATCATGAATGAGTTTCTTCTACTTTTTTCTTTTGCCTAGAAATTTTCAGTTGAATTCTGACTACTTTGTCATAATATTTACATTTTATTATTCCTCCCTAATACTTTCTTTGCTTTGACCACAGATAGTTTAAAAAATATGTAATGTTCATCATTTGTCCTTTTGCCCAGCCATCTCTTGATTATACTCATCCTCTACTGTAGTCTTCATAGGAGCTCATGAATACAATATTACTGTATATTTAAAATTGTATTTCTACAGCATTGAAATTTTGCACTTTTTGACAGCCTTACAGAATGAAATGGACAGAAATCTTAGCCTACACCCATATAAGAGGAAATTTTCTAAAATAAACTAGTATCTTCAAAGGGCTATACCCAGGATGAGAGTAAACCAGTCTTTGTTCAGAATTCAGCTTGGATTTGAATCACCCAGGAAGCATGAGCTGCCTAATTCATGCCCACCCATGAGGCCTCTTGGCCGTTAGTAAGCTGTCCTTCTTGCTCAAGATTAAGTATGTTTTTCTATTCAGAACTTGAACAGGGTTATTTCCAGGGAACTCAGCCTTGCTCTCAGGGGATACAGGGACATCCTGAGCGGGAATGGGAAGAGTCTGTGATTAAAGGAGACGGGGCAAAGGAGACAGATCTTCCCAGTCTGGAGTTTTACTGGAGGCTAGTCCTATCTATCTATTGTGCCAAGGAAACATCACACTGACAGCAAGCAGAGTGAAAAACAGAAGGATGAAATTTAACTGAAATATGTTCTTTTAATTAAAATATGTCCTTTTAATTTTACCCATTTGGCAATAATGTCATATTGGAAAGTACATTTTACAAGAGCCAAAAATTAAGAAGAGTAAAATCATAAGCCTATGTCAATTGCAGCTAATAAAAACAACAAAAAGCTACTCACCATTTTGAATGTTATGAAGACTAACCTTGGCAGTGTGACAGGTAACTTATCTGAGGGCTGGTCTCCTTTTAATCTCAAATCCTATTCTCATCTCCTAGCTCCCACACAGTAAGGGATGACTTGTTAATCTGGACCATTACCATACAGTGCTGCAGGCAAGGTGACTCGGTTTACTTGATGACAGGGCGTGAACTGTGCAGAATGTCCACTGCTCATCTGTCTCATGTCTTCACCTGACATCAGCCACCTGAGACCCCTCCCCTCCCCCTGCTCAGGAGTGCCTGCTCCTCAGGCAGATGTCCCCACTCAAGCCCAAGAAGCCCAGTGGAGAGAAGGGTACGTCCCCAGCCCCTGCATTCATCCAGGTCCTACCTGGCTTCCTGAGAAGCTGTGACAACGTGGTTTCACTCTCTGAACCACTTCCCCACCACCCTCCCACATGCAAACACTCTGAGTCTTAATAAACATATTTATACACATCAGTCTGGGCTCCCTTTATTCACCATTTATTCTGCTCATCCTTCAGATCCAGAGCCTTTCACATTTTCACATCCCCACATCCTAATTTTTATGTGATTTATCACATGCGGTAAAAAAAAAATCCATGTGTATTTTTCCTTCTGAGCAGTGCGGGGGCCGGTCAACAACCACACACCATTTATCCTTCCAAATAAAACCCTGATTTGTTGGGGAATCTGCTCTTTCCTAAAGGGAATAAAGGCCCTGAGCCCTCCTCCAGCACAAAATGTAGATACTGATTACACAAACTAACTCTGAGCCCAGGATTCAATTAAAAAATAGATCATCTTTCTGCATTCAAGCCTCTGGCATCGGAAGGCCAGAAAACTTCTTGGCTACATCTTACCGTGCTTTTTCAATCAGGTTTCCAGTCCAGAAGCTAAGTGCTGTGTTTGTCACAGAACAAACAGGATGCTAGCTGTGCACTGTACGTGCTGTAGGTCTGGGGCAGCAGGGTAGGTGTGATGCCCCGACTTCCTTCTTCTCTTTGTTGCTTTTACTCAGATCCAGGAGAGTGTGGAGGGCTCAGATTCTGGAGCTCACAGGGTTTCTTCTCAGCCCTTGGGGTCTGCCCCCGACATAGTCTCAACTTGGCTCTGAATTTATTAATCAGATCATTTGTGATCTTGGTTCTTAGATTACAGAAGCCAAATGATAGCTTCACCCACTGCAATGCTAGAGATTTTATTAAACAAAGAAAAAGGAACAGGGCCTCTTATACAGAGAGCATGTCATCTTCTACGTCAGTGAGATTACTGCAACTGCAGAGACCAGGGAAATCATCCCAAACACCTGTGCCTAGGACCCCTGCACTCCAGCATAGGTAAACCTATACAGACAGGAGGCAGACTGGTGGAAAGCAGATGGGGAGTAAGCTCCTTAAGGGGCACGGGGCTTCCTACCCAGGTGATGGAACTCCTGAGTGGCAACGGTCGTACAACATTGTGAATGTGCTAAATGCTGCAGAATTGTACCTGCAGAGTGGCCAAATGGCAACTTTCATGTTACATGTATTTTACCACAATGAAAAAGAAAACGACTGAGTGCATGATGTTTCACTGTGCCTCCGGACCCAGTCATGATAGATAACATAGAAATACGCACACGACCTTTATGGAATTAGGACCCACAGGGAGGGCAAGGGGAGGAGGCGGTCACCAGGAGCCCCAACCTGGGTCAGGCTGCGGTGCAGAGTAGTGCTGGCGTTAGCAGGTGAATGGGGACAGGACTTAGTGTTCAGTGAACGCTTCACAAGCCCAGGTCGTTGACTGCATCTCTGTCACATGGGAGACACCACAGAGCAAACTCTGAGGAGTGTCAGGAAAAACTGAGCTAGACCAGGAGAAAGGGGAAAGGACAGAGAAGGTCTGCGGTGTCAGCGGGAGGCCGCCTGGCAGAGACCACGTAGGAGCAGGAAGGAGCCTGTCACAGGGGAAGGCTGGACAGGGACCCCGACACTGACGAGACCCCGCGGGCGGGTCCTGCCCTCACGCCCGCAAAGGGCAGTGCCCCAGGCACCCGAGGCTCGGAGCTGGCCAGAGGTGGTGGGCAGCGGTGGGGTGCCAGTGAAGGGGCCGGTCCTCCCCAGGCCTCCAGGACCGCGCCTCAGAAGCAGCCCCCAGTGCCGGCTTTCAGGCCAGCAGAGTGCTGGGGATCTTGCTCCTCAGATGGGGGCGCGGGTCAGTAGCCCGGCCAGCTTGTAAGGAACGCAGAGCCTCAGGCCACTGCGTGCCTGAAGCTCCCTGCACAGGGCGCCCATTTGCTGCAGTTACAGAGAGCTCTGCTGTAGGACGCGGCTGAAGGCAAGCCTCCACCGAGCACAGGCCAGCAGACGGAGAGCCCTGTCCTAGAGAGCCGAGGGGGCAGGCTCCCTGGGCTTCGGCTGTGCCTGCAGCCCCTTGAGCAGGAGACAGATCGGAAAACCAAGCACAGCATCCATCCAGCCCTCGGCAGAGAAATGAGAGACTGCAAATACAAATGGGCAACAGCCAGCCCAGTGTAAGCATAGAGCTCAGCCCACAGCCTGCGGCAACCTGTCCGAGACAAAACTCTTTATCAACATTAAACACCTCAGGAAGCCAGCCTGACCTAATCAGGCTGAAGACAGACCACTACCTCTAGTAACAGTCCAGGATGCCAACAATAGCCCCTGTGATAATTGGCCCCAATGCCCAGGACTTGATCAATAACTGACTATTTTTCTCATTTTTTTATTGCGACTTCCAATGCAGGAGCAATCAGAGAAGGCAAAGGCTGCCCTAACAATACCACAGGGCGCCCTGCTTCTAGGCAGGCCCCTCCAGTGCCCCACAACGGCCCCAGGCAAGGCACAGTGCAGCCTTGCCCCTTGGACTATACAGCTTCCGGCTCCTCTGCTCGCCTTTGAGTCTCTGCCAAAACCAAGTGAGGGTGGCCAACTCTCACCCTACGTCAAATAAAACCAGGTGACAGAGGCTGACTCTACTGCAAATAGACCACGGCACTGGTTCATTTTGTAGAGGTGTTGAGTGACCCCAGGGCCGTGGTGTGTGGGTCTAAGGGCTGCTTGCCCTTTCAAAAATGAAGACATCAGGGCCTCGGCATTGAATTAATTCACCTTTAATGCCCGAAGAAAGGCATGGGAGCAGCCTGGCAGCAGGTTCCAGAAGAACCCTGGACCTGACTTCACCAGCATCAAGAACCCTTGGCTAGGATGGAGCAGAGTAAGAAATTAATGATGCTTTTGCACTTCAGTGCCTTTGGATTATGAACTCACAATGGAAAAAGAATCTGATTTTGAACTTTATAACTTAAATTTGCAAGGTAATTTAATCGGTGGTGTATTTGGAATTGTTTGTTAACTTATTTTTAAATTGCAGGCATATCTTTTTTTTTTTTTGGAATTTTGCTATTCAAATACCTTTGAGCATATGTTATTGAAAAATCTGGTGTTATTTAACCACATTCCAGAAATTTCAATATCATAGTTTGGGACAGGAGATAAAGATCAAGAGTGAATTTCTAGTCCTGCATATGGGATAGCTATCAATTTAATTACCTAATTGTGCCGATGTTTTTCACAGCCTTCTGAGGGATAAAATCACAGGTCCAGAAGGAGACACAGTGAGCAGAGGTGGAGATCAGCTTCATGAAGATGGGGGCCACCCTGAGGAGCTACCAACGATGGCCCCTGCAGCAGGGTAGCAGTGGGATTAGTGCTCCGTCTTAAGAGCAGTGGTCCTCGGAGCGTGCCTCAGGCCACGGACAACAGACCCCAGACCCCACCCCAGACCGGGTGAATCAGACACTCTGGGTGAGCCCAACCGGCAGTGTTTCCACAGGCCCCACCCCCCCACCCCAGGGAACCCTCACATGGCTAAAGTTTGAGAACCACTGTGGTAGGGAATTAAAATATAGGGAAAATCAGGACAGCAATGATTTTTCCCATTTCCGATGTTTCCTTTCACATGGAGGACGCTCCACAAACAGTGACACCCTTCTCTCATTTGCCAGGGACTGTCCCAGGGTTAAAACTCAGATCCTGAAGAACTTCTCCTTCCCAGGCAAACTGGGATGTGGGCCACCTTAGTCACAGGGGCAAAACTCCAGGCCTCCCTCCGAGTTCTCAGTCACCTCCCTCAGGTGATTATCTAATCAGTAGCTTGAAAAGATTGCTGGGTCAAATGAGCCTAACCCCCTCCCCCACCTTCCAGGAGCCTTGGGCCCAGGATCTGGGTCCCCCCGCCACAGTGATTCTGGGAAAGCCCAGCAGGCAGCCAGTGAGGGTCTCAGGAGGGCAGGCAGATGGGCGTGTAGGAAGCCCATTGTTCACACACATTGTCTGCTGTCGGCTTGATCTCTAGTGAATGTCATGTTTTGGTCTCTACCTGCTGACTCTGAGGAACACAGATGCTATTCATTGGGATCCACCTAGTCCTGTCAAATCTCAGAATAATCCAAACAAGAATTAAGTGTGTAAATTTATTTTTAATGTGCAAATATAAAATCAAGGACTACCAGAGTCAGATCACGTGTAACATGATAGGGGATGTCTGGAGCTAACCTGTTTTAAGCCCATGCTGAAATTGGTCTATATTTGTTCTGAGGGGATTTAATTGCCTTGCTGGGTCTGTGGGATAAAACTACTCCAGTGCGTGGGAACTGGTTCTCCTGAGGAAGTGAATATTCCCACTGTCAAACATCCTAATAAGTCAACTGCAAATCAAAAAATAATGACATAACAATAATCGCTAGACTAAGGCAGGAAGAGTAGGAGATGAATACATGGAGGGAGGAAGAGAGGCCGGTGCTATAGATTCAGTTTATGTTCCCCCAAAATTCATATGTTGAAAAGCAATCACCAATATGATGGTATCTGTTATGTATACTTAACAATCACCATGGCACTGGGGATTGCGACTTTAACACATGAAGGCTGGGAGGTTCCAAATATGCAGTCCTCACAGAGGCACAAGCTCCTCAAAACGGGGTACTAGGGAACAGTTTATACTAGCGTCTGCTTGGCAGTTACAGCCCCAACTACATGAGGACAGCCTCCCTCTCAAACAGTCCTGTTTCATTTGTACCACCTTGGATCATGCTGGGCAGAGAGCAGAGATGCACAGAAAGGACAATATTTAAGCTTATCCTCCCAAACATTATAGGAACACACAGTATTTTTGCATTTTCTCACAACTGAACTTTCAATCAGGAAAGAGCTTATCAAATCCACACACATGAAATCACCAGAGGGGAGTTAATGAGTACCATCTTCTTGACTAATTTATCAAATTAATAAAAATGCTGCTTCTCTGCTCTTCACGTGTGTTTAAGTAGTGCCTTTCAAGTTGATCAAAGCTTTCTGTGAGCATTCAGACTCCTGGAGTAAATTATCACTTATATTTTGCTGTAATTGTTGCCACTGACAGAAACTATGTCTTACACATATGATAATTAAGGTGTCACATTCATTTAACATGTACATTTTATTACATAATAATCTGATTCTTCGACAAGGTCTCAAGGGTGTTTTTAGTCATGGGAGTCTGTGGATAAAGTCAAGGTTCCTGTGGCCAGGATTCTCACCTGGCCCTGGTTGGCTCGCTCACTACACACATGTGGGCAATACATCATTATTGACTCTATGTAAAGAGCTCCGCCCAGTGCTCTGGGCAACACAGTGGCACAGCTACAAGGCTGCAGGAGAGCAGACACAAGACTAGAATGGTGGCAATGCCGAGGACAGAGACTGAGACAGGTAGAGAGGCCCAGAGGCAGGGACCGGCTTGCTGCATGCAGACTTGCTGAGTGGATGGGATTCTAGTGACTGACCTGCTACCGTGGGAATAAAGTTGGGTATAACCCTTTCACCCCAAGAATGTTCTACTGCCATTTCTTTGGTCACATTGAATCCTGAGTGAACTTGCCCGGGGCTGAAACCCATTGGCAAGGCAATTGCGATAGTCAGCAGGATTCATTGTTGACCAAGGAAAAAGAACAGGCTGCCTTCATGGGAGGAGTGTTTCAGTGGGCTATGCCTACAGATGGGGAGACATTCGAGTGTCCCCCAGCGGACATGTGGTACTGGGAAGGGGTGGAGGACTGGGCTCCACCCCAAGAGAAAGAAAATTTGCTGCTGACTGGAATGGCGTCACTGTGAGGTGCTGTGGAAATAGTAAAGGATGTCGTGGTGGCCTGAGAGGAAGCTGCACGAGAGCGCAGGCTGCCAGGTGCCAGGGGGTACATGAAAGGTGTAGTGCAGCTGTCAGCCCCAGAAATGGAGGAGCGGAGGTTTGACGAACAGGTGGGGTGGAGGCCCTGCTGGTGCCGGAGGCATCAGCCCCTCCTGGGTGGAGAACCCACCTGGCTGAAAGCTGGTGGAAAGCCAGAAGGACTCAGCAACCATGGGTTCTCCCAGGAGAGGGACAGCCCCCTCCTCAGGTTGTGGGGCACTCATGCTCTGCTTCTATCCTCAGGCTCAAGCACAAAAGGAAATACAGTCCACTTCTCAAAGGAAGAATTTAAAGGGCCTCGTGAAAGTCACAAGGACCCAGATGTGGGTAGGTTTGAAAAGGCAGGAGCAGACAGACAGAAATTGGATAACTGGAGCTGTGGCAACAACTGAGACTGGAGCAGTGGTTCCGGCCGCTGAGGATGAAGCAGAAGGCAGAGATAAAGCAACAAGATTGGCCTGTGTGTCCGCAAGACTTTTTGCTGGAGAGGCTGGAGAAGGTGGGTATTGTAAGGCCCATCCATGGTTCTCTTCCAATGTTCCAGCTTCCTTGTACAGGGACCATTGCAGAGGATTGATGGCACATAGACTGAGAGGCAAGAATCCTGGAGGGGTGGAGTGTGGATAAAGTGAAGGTTCCTGTGGCCAGGATTCTCACTTTGCCCTGGTTGGCTAGCTCCCTACACACGTGTGGGCAATATGTTGTTATTGACTCTATGTGAAGAGCTCTGCCCAGTGCTCTGGGAGACATGGTGGCACGGCTGCAAGGCAGCAGGAGAGCAGAGCAGAGGCTGGAATGGTGGCAGTGCAGAGGACAGGGACCGAGACGGCTGCACGGGTAGAAAGGCCCAGAGGCAGAGACCGGCTTGCTACATGCAGACATCCTCTGAGTGGCGGGATTCTAGTGATTGACCTGCCACTGTGGGAATAAAGTTGGGTATAACCCTTTCACCCCAAGAACATTCTCCTGTCATTTCTTTCGTCATATTGAATCCGTAGTGAACAGTGAACCTGTCTGGGGCTGAAGCCCATTGGTAAGACAGAGTCCTTTCCAAGTGACAGCCTAGAGGGTTGATTAGGAACAGCTGGCAAGGACAGAGCTGTCACCTGCCCCCGGAACAAGAGATGGAAGGTCCCAGACCCCAGTGCTCTGTCACTGGTCCAGGACCTGCCTAGCCTGCCTCTTACCTTCCATGTATAGCATCAGCCCTGCCCCAGGGAACTTAAGAAGTCCAGCTCAGCAGCGCAGCAATGTGGGATGCTCATGGTTTCCCCAGCCCGAGATAAAATCAAGTTGTTCAGACTACATCACCCCCGCTAGTCTTGGCCTCACAGCATCCCCAAACCAGGGCGACTGCCAAGCTGCAGGTGTCGGCCCCCTAGCTGCCCAGCACCCCAGGAGTACCGCCGCCTCCTGCCGTCCCGCCGCTCACAGAGCCTACCCCCATTCCGACCCTAGGGGACCAGGCCCAGCACTCCGCACAGTGGCCGTCCTGAGAGGAGGGCACAGCCCTCCCCGGTGCTCTCCCTGCTTCCTCCAGATCAACCACAGTCTCTGGCCCTGAGCGCTCTCCCACCTAACGCCCTTTCCCAGACCGCCATCCTTCCCTTCCCTCTGCACTGAATGGAGGAGCCCTGAAATCTAGCTTGAGAAACAAGAGCAGTGAGCAAACTCCTTCCTTTTCCATCCCTGGTCCCTTTGCCAGGATCCCTGGACCCAGGAGTCCCTCAACCCCACCCCGCCTCCTCCTTGGTGATGGCCTGCCAGGTTCAACAGTAGCCACGATGGATGAGTAGTGATAATTACCATGAGCCCTTATGTAGAGGCGCCCACGTTTCAGCACTATGTCTATTAACCTCTTTAATCTCACAGCTCTCCTAAATCCCCATTCACAGTTGAAAAAATTGGGGCACAGGGAGCCTAGATAGTTTGCTGAAATTACAAAACTGGAAGGAGCCAAGGAGAGATGAGAGGGGGGGACTCAGCGATCACCCCCATGCCCTTCCCAGTCACAGCCCTGAGGGCCCTTGGGGACCCAGCACATTGGCACCTCATATGCTGAGGGCTCATGGGCCTCATGCACATAAACCCTTACCTGGGCCAGGCCCCTGTGGTGTATGTGTGGTTGGGCCCTCTCTCTGTGCTCCTGTCCCCAGGCTGGGACAGACAGAGTCCTGCAGCATGCCATGTAGGCCTCCCCTCCTTGCCTCACTCAGGACGAACTTCTAACCATGAGCCCTGGGCCCAGGCAGAGATGGACCGGGATTCCAACTGCTGTGCTATGCTCAGCAGCCCAGCCCCCTTCAGCGCCCGGGGCACGGCCCCGGGGACCAGCTCACCTGCCACTCTGACTTCTGTTATCCAGCTTGCCCCAGGAACTTCTGCCCCCATGTGGGTAGATTTCCCATGGTTCTGCCCTACCAGAAGGAAGGAGTGGATCATGTTTTGATTCAAGCTGGAGCCACTACCCACCCCTGTTCCTTCCGGGATGATCTGTGGTGTGCAAGGGGCTTAAGAGCCAGTTGGAACTGTTCTGGGATTAGATGGTACTGTCCATTGTACAATATTGCGACTGTACTGGGAGTCACTGAATTGTACATGTTTAAGTGGTTAAAATGATGAATTCTATGTTGCATGAATTTTACCTCTTTTAAAATAAAAAAGGCAACTGGGATGGGGGCATTGCTGGACCTGAAGGGTCTCCCAAATCCGAATAATAACGAGCCTTGTTCAAAAGGAAATCTGCTATACGTCTGAGTGGGGTAAGTCGATACCATTCATGTCAGAATGTGGTACAAATTCTCCCTAAGCGGACACTTTGATTTTGAAAAAGTCAAGGCCAGGATTGGCAATGATCCTGGCCACGTGGTGTCTGTATGCGAGGAAAGCGGTTGCTTCTCACCCAGAGTGGTAGGGTCTGGAGAAGCAGCAGACCTGCTGTTTATGCTTCATCTTGTCATCATATTCTCAAAGCCCTTGAAAACACATTATGCAGCCCCCACCAGGGCCATCTGTGGGCTGTGCATGGACCAGATTGGAAATAGAAATGCCAGCATGGAGAGAAGTAAAGCTCCGGTTGTTTGGATGGAAAGGAGGACAGTGAGGTGAGCTGGCTGCCGCTGGGGAATTGCTGAGAGATGAGGGAAAGGCCTGCAAGCTCAGCGAAGGAACATGCCTCATGGATACAAAGGATTAAATTTTCTAGACCCACAACTTTACACAAAAGAATAAGCAAATGACCCTTGGTGGATGAGATGACCTGCCCTCACGGCCACACAAACCAGCATGCTGAAAGTGCTGAGTCCAGGAATCCGTGCATTTATCTGTGCTTCCCCCAAAGGGCTTGGAATTTGGGCAGCAGCCATCCTCACTTCCTGGAGCTCAGCCCTCAGAGCGTCATGGGGGCAGCTGGTACAGCAGCTCCGCCTGCTCTCCTGGGCTTTATCACCTCCCTGGGCGACCCCAGGGCTACTGGTGCCAGGGCTGAGGCCAAGCCCGAGCAAGCAACAGGCAACAGCAGCGGCCTGGGCAGGTGTAAATGGCTCGCGCCTTTCTCTGGGCCCTCTCTCCATCCAAATTGTGAGCTTTGGCTTTCCATCCACCTTTTTTCTTTTTCCCTCGGCAATTCTCACACGCCCCCTAAATGTATGTCCTGCTGTGGGTTCCGTGAAATGTGAGTGACCCCTTAGCATGAATGACTTCATCACACTGCTGTCAACAGTGCCGAAACATCTGAGACACAGGACAGATAAATTTTATGGCAGAAGAGGTGGGCATCCAGAAGTTCCAAGGAAGGGAAGGAAAAGGAATGAGTGCTCTTTCTAGACTTCTGGGCCTTCTTGGAGCAACCCTGAGCTCATCACATCATCCCTGCCATTAACTCTGGCCAAACCCACAGGAGCCTAGGACTTGAAGGACTAAGGACTTAAATCTGTGATCCAGGGAAAGCGCTTTTCCTAAATCATTTCCACCTGTAGTTTAATTTCTTTCTCTGAATGAATGTATTAACATTTTGTATTCACATAAAGATCAAATACTTACACTTTTGCCCTTTAAATTTATTTAATCACCCACTACCACCAAATCATCCCTTCTTTTCAGAGCAAGTTGAAACTGTTTAGGTTCACAAACATAGTAATGAGTCATGTCCCTAATGCTAATGTCTTGATAATTTTGTTTTCGTTCTACAAGCATATCCTGTCCGTGTCTTGTTTCTCATCCTTCATTTAGTGAAATAATATTCACTCTTTGTAACCCACTTGTATTTCATAAATTTCGTTGTTGATTTCAGATGATGATGCAATATTTTGAAAGGACAGATGAACTTAAATCTAATTGTCCTCATATAGCTAGAGTATGATAGCATTACCATTTTCTGCATTTTTAAGGCAAAGAATAAATGCTACTTGACGACACCCCAACTTGGGACTGCAAGTAATATGATACACTTTAAAATATCTTTTTTGTTCTTTTCAAAATTCTTTTTATTGCATTATTATTTAACCACCTTATGAAATGGAAAGGTCAATTGGATATCACTGCTTTGTATATAAAACAACTGAAGTCTGTAAGGGAAGGGGGCTGTCCACCCCAGAATCACACGGCCATATAATGGCAGAGCTGTGCTTTCCAGAAACCACTGGCTTTTATCCCAGAGTAAGGTTTCTTTCACGTGACCACAAGGGACCCAAAATTGCAAAGGGTCCTCAAATCTACATGCTCACCAGGAACTGCCTGTCACTGATGTCTGCCACTTGTGAATTTGCTGCCAGTTTTCAAATATATGTGAAGGTTATAATTAGTAAAATAAAATGTATTTAAAAATATTATTGAAGTCGCAGCAGCTTTTAGACAACATGTGTTTTCTCTGTCGAGGGATATTAAAATGAAAAGAGGTCCTCATTCTTGAAAAGGTTGTCCACAAACCATTGTCATTAGCCACTGAGAGAGTCAGGATGTGCCGGAATGGGCCACAGTAATAACCCCCAAATTTCAATGACATAGAACAAGGAGGCTTATTTGTCACTTGTGCTACATAACCATGCTGCAGTCTCCGTTGCTGGCTGCCTGGGGGCTCCGCTCTGCATCTTCCTGCTGCACCAGGGCAGGCTGACCCATCAGTCACTACCTGGGGCCCCTCCACCTGCCCTGGCGGAGAGGCGGTGCATTGTGCACTGGTTCGTAAAGGCTCTGCCTGCAATTGCCAGAGGCGCCTCCACTGACACCTTAGCCCTTGACAAAGCAAGTCGCACGGCCAACATGTTAATGACAAACAACAGCTCGAGCAACTTCTGCTCTGTGGTGATGGGACACAGAAGCTGGGACTTTCCCAAGGCAGATAGCAAAGTACTTTCGGAAGGGATTCATAATTAACAATTCGGTGTGATCTAGGGGTTCTTAAATGTTTTAATGATCCTCTTTGCTCCATTTTACACCACATATTATTTTTCTACAAAAAGTCAGGGGGCAGAGTCCTCTCCAATCTGCACTTCATCTCAGATCTCAGAGACTGGCAGCTAGGAACCGGCAGCAAGTGAGATGAGAAGTAGTTACCCTTTTTGCTCATGGCTACATTAATCAGCATTCTGGAGCTCAGCCTCTTCATCCTTCCTTGACATCTACCCAACTTCCAGGCTGAGAAACACTGGTGCGACATATAATTCACTCCGTGTTCTGACTTCAGCTACACTGTGATACATTTTTTCACTCTGTTCTTTAACCACATTGTACCATGCCCTTTTCAAATCAAGTTTTAGAAAATCTCTAGCTATTTTAATTTGAAAAGTCCTTTTTCCTTTATATCCACATATAGCTGCTGATGCTGACAGAATGAGCTTATCCCAAATAGCCACAAAGTAAAATGTTTACTTGTTCAGAAGTACTGTTTAATATCCTTCATTATTAAATGCTCCCGCCTCATTATATATGGTAAGTGAAGTTATGCTAGCATAGTCTTTCTCAAAGTGTGATTCTAGACTACTTGTAAAGATTGAGAAGTACCATGACACCCGATCCAATCAACACAACCCCACCTCCTACTGAGAGAAATATAGGGGAGTGTTTGCAATGAGATCTAAGTGAGTAATCTTTTGCGCCCCCATTCATTTCTGGGGTGATTGTGTGACTGCACTGAGTCAGCCCACAGAGGACAGGCGTGCTCTGAGAGAAGCCTGGGAATATATGTCCGTTCATTTTGGAAAATGAAGCAGGAATTCAAACACTGCGAAGGTCACCCAGGAGTATTTATATTATAAAAGTTATTAAGCTTATACTCAGAGTTTTATTTTAATTTGTACTTTATATATTATTTTATATATATTACTAATACCATTAATCTGAAGGATGTTGTTTTGGCTTATTTTCTAACTCAACTCAGTTGTTTTACTTAAAATGGCATCTTTTGCCTAATTTTAAAATAATATCAGTTTGGAAAAGTTAGATGCGTGATCTGTTACTATAGAAGTGTTGTTAAAATTAAGTTCTTAACCAGAATTCCTTGGAGAAAGGGCCAAATACGGGTTTGGAGCACAGAAAGTACAAAATGATCCTGGAGTACCTTGTGCCAGAAAGTAAGATAGTGTTTGAAAACTGATGGGGAATGGCATAGGACACAGGAACCAGCTCGAGGCGATTCTCGCTGAGCAGGCCAGCAACAGTTGAACATTAAAATGAATGATGAATACAACAGATTATGATCCACTGAACAGTGAGCATTTAAGTACACATTGATTGATTGATGATAGATAGATAGATAGAAAGATAGATGACAGATAGATAGATAGATAGATAGATAGATAGATAAAGAAACAGAATGGGAATGGAAAACCTTACCCTTACAACAGAAAGCCAACTAGTAAATGAATAAGGGATCATGGAGTTAGAAAAGCATCAATAGATTCTAGAGGAAAGTTTAATGAGGAAGCAGATGTTGACGTAGTCTCAAAGTATCTCCCAGAAGTTACTTCTGAATTCCAAAGCTGAAAATAGGCACTCAATAGTGAGAAACCTGGCAGGTGCCATTTCCACCAAGTCATCAAACCTAGCCTCACCACAATAGGATAAGCTGCCATCAGATGCCTCCTGACAAGGTGCTCTGAGAAGGTCACACATCGCTTGTAGAGTATTTCTGCCAAAATGTATAACCTAAACCTATGTGAATATCTTATACAAACCCAAATTGTAGGTATTCTACCAAATAACTGTCCTGCCTGCTAAAATGATGTCAAGGTCAAGACACACAAAGAAAGTCTGTTCCAGATTAGAGGAAACTAAAGAGACAGTGTTTGAAATTATTTCAAAATGAATGTTCCAAAAAAGAGGAAGATACTTTTAGAGAAATGCCCACCAAATTAAAGGTGTAGACCTTGTTTTTATCCTAAATGAAACAAACCACATCTAAGCAGATTTTTTGAGAGCAGAGGTTGAATATGGATGAAGTATCATAATATTGAAGAACTATTGATGTGGTGTGTGATAAGATTGTAATTATGTTTTAAAAAGTCTGTATTGAGTAGAGGTACATTCTAAAATATTGACAGATGAAATGGTGTAATATCTGGGACTTGCTTTAAAATATTCCAGGAAAAAAAGAAGATGGGATAAATGAGTTAAAATTGGCAAACTCCTGGCAACTGTCAAGGCAATTGGGGTGCATTATATTCTTCTCTCCTCTTTTGGGTATGTTCACATTTCCTTTACATCTCTGTTAAATTTTAAAAAGAAGAAAGAGAAAAATATTTTCAAGGTAATACTTCTTTATTGAAAAATGATTAGTAATTTAGTTTCTGTCATTTTCTCTTTGAATGCAGGTTGAACTGACACATTTTAAAGAAAGCAAAGTTTCTCTGTAAAAAAAATGCTATTCACATGCTCTCATATTTCCAGAGAAATATAATGATGAGGACAATCGTTCAAAACAGTCACATATACACTCTTCATTCTCTTAGTGACCAATCCCCTAATATGGGATTCAGATGACTCCACTTATCTTCCGCTGAGCAACTCCCATGTGACAGGAGCTGTCAGAGTCAACCCACAGGTCAGTAGGTGTGGTGAAGGACTGTATGCAGAGAGCAGATGTGGGGAGGCAGTGTGGTGGTGAGGGGGGCCAGGATGCAGGGGCGATGGGCAGAGGTATTTTGCAGAGCAGAAGCGGGAGGGCAGAGCTGACAGAGTGCTGGGGTGAAGCTTGGTGGAGTCTTAAAGATCAGTAGGAAGATCATTGCCAGGCTCTATAGTGGAGAGTCATTCTTGGCAAAGAAGAGCAAGCATGAACCAGAGCTCTAAAGCAAGAAACAACGTAGTAACTGCAATGTGGTATCCAAAGATGGGAAGCAGGAGAAAAGCGTGGGCCAGAGAGAAATTGCTGGATCACAGGGGGCTGCGCTGGCATGCCAACTCTGATGGGTCTTCACAGGCTATAGAAGCAGCCAATGGAAAAGACATGAAAGAGACATAGCTGGTGACCAAGAGATGGATGCAATAGCACAGGGGATCCAGGGACACCCCAAAAGCTGACTGGACTACTGATGACCTGGGAGGCTCGACACCAAGCCAAGAAATACAAGAGAAGGGATGTTTGGTGGAAACAAGAACCCAATGGGTCTGGGATAAGTTGGGCATGGAGAGATGGTCATACAGCCCCACAGGGGCTTCCAGCAACCTCAGAAGAGGACTGGACACCAGAATAGATGATATCCCTAAACAGAGTGTGAAGACTGAGAGGAGAAGATGTGCGAGGAAGAAAGGCAGGTCATACAAGGAAACAAAGGGGAAAGAACTAGAAAGGAGGGAGGATGGCCCTCAGCCTGACATGATCACCACAAATTTACAGCTGTTGAGTGGGTCCCCAAGATTTGGGAGGCAGTTTGAGACCCCGGAACTATATAACACTACCCAACCTACACAGAGTCTCAGCTTGATGGGTTCCCATTAATACAACCCTTACAGAATTACACTAAAACCTGTGGCCTGTTTGAGAGCCATTTGCTATTCTCTCTGTGTCTTCTGAAAAGCTAAAAGTCTGTGATATGAATTCTCTGTCATGCTTGTCATGGTTTCCAGCAACCTTGGACCAATTATTCAAGAATACTTTACCACATGACCTTCTTTTCTGATGTCATAGTCATGACTGTGTAAATCACTTAATATTAAAATCATCTCTTTTTCAAACCTCACCCTCCTTCACCTGCTAATAGAAGGACCTTTCCTTAGTATCTTGTTAGAAAACACTCGTTACGGAGACTGTAAAGTCTTCAGTATCAAAAGCTACTTACTGTCTGACATCTGACTGTTTCCACCCTGAGGGCTCCCTCACTGCAAGGCAGGTGCAACAGGGCCTTCCTTATGGGCCCCTTGGTTTGCTCACGTTCTCTCCTTCCAGCAGCCCTGGGATGGTGGCTGGCCTTGGAAGCAGGAGACCAGGACCCTGCCAGAGGACCTGTGATGTGGCTATGTCACCTGGTCTCTCAGAGCCTCTGTTTCCTCTGTTTTTATTAGTATCCTGTTGCTCTGTAACAAGTTTTCACACATGTAGTGGCTGAAAACAATGCATTTATCCTCTTACAGTTTTGCAGGTCAGAAATCTAAAATAGATCCCCATGGGCTCAAGCTGCTGGCAAGACTACATTCCTTCCATGTAGTAACATTTTATTTTTAATAATATTGGAAGCAGAGAGATGTGTTTTTACATCCCTAAATGTTCTCTAGATGCTTTAAGCTTCTACAGCAGATTTGTGCCCAGTACAAAATACAATGTGAACCACATATGGAATTTAAAATTGTCTGGTAACCACCTTAAAAAGTAAAGAGGAATAGTAGGATTAATTTTAATAATAGTTGGATTTAACATAATGTATACACAACATCTCTTCAGCATGTATAAGTATCAAGAATGTGTAATGAAATATTTTATATTCTTTTTTTACTCAATCTTCAAAATCCAGTATGTGTTGTCAAGAAAAAAAAAAAGCTAGGAATACATGCTTCCAAGAAGTGCCTGGCCTTAATGTTTGGATTACCTAAAATAAAGGCCTGATTTGTGGTCTTAGGGCAAGCGTTGTACATCTGCTCTGTGTCTGAATAGTTTCCTGAAATTACCTTGTGCCTTGGTAATGATCAAAGAAATGTCCTGTACCATCAATTTCTGTTTGTACTAACCTGTAAAATATAACTATTGACATCAGAACTTATATCCTTGTAAGAAATTTCTCCTGATAGGAGTGCTTTTCCTCTTCAGAAGGACTGTGTTTCCCAGGCAGCTCTCCTAAACTTGGACTCAAACGAAACTTTAATAACGCTTTTCTGGAGTTTTACTCTGGGATTTTGTTTCATCAACAGCATTTATCCCTCCAGCCATTTAGACCCCAACATGCCACATTTTACATGCTCACCATGTGATGATTAGCTGTACATGGGACAACACAGTTCTAAAGGGTATTTCCCCATTACTAAACAAACTCTGTATCTGTGTAATTCAGAAGGGCTCAAAATTTAAATATTAAGAATTCTTAAGTTTAATTTTGGAATCACCTCTGGTCAGTCTGTGGACAAGTCAAAGAAGAGCTTTGACCTGTGGCAGGATTTGTCTCCCTTTAGACCAGGGCTGGGCTTCACATCAGTGGAAGATCAATATGTTTAACTCATCAAGACATAAATGAAGCTCATTTTTCCCCTTTTCCTGAAGTTCATTCTGTTAAGGAAAATACAAATGCCCCCAAATTAATTCAAGCTCCTGGAATTTGATTCAGGGTAGCTAACCCTTTACAAATAGTTCAAACAACTTTGAATTGTATCTTTGTTATCATCTATCATAAATACTTTATCTTAATAACATTCCAATCTTCACTCGTGACATGAAAGCATCAGGTTTTACATGAGCTGAGCCTATTAGCTAGGTGGAGAAAAGTTATGTTTAAGAAACTAAGATTGCTGGTTGAGGCCATCAGCGCAATGTATTAACACTAGGACCATCCCACAAATGCAAGATTTAGACAGGACTCTATAAGGTGGGACAGGTGAGAGCAAATGGGTAACCACAGATCTGTAAGTACTGCTAAAAACAACCAAAAATCCATGCTTTAAAGTTGCTATTTAGTGACATTATTTTCGTATTGAAAAAGGCACATCGTTTTTTAGAAAGTAAAACCATAGTACATATCACCAAGTTCCTGTCAACAAAAACAGAACAACCAGCTGGTATATGATTCATTTTTCACATGAATATTTTTAGATTTGTTTTGACTTGTGCTCCAAATGTTCCAGGGTACATTTGAGAAATAAAAGTTAATCTACAAAACTAAAGCGTAAATAATGAGTAGAGGGTTGATGAACAACTCATTATTGCCTACGTAGTAGTTTAACACTAGTTATCATGCTAAAAAGCAATAAGTGGTCTCCATTCTTTGACATTACTCCAATAATAAGTAGTATTTTTCTCATTATTCAGTCATGGGAAGGAAGAGCTCCTGGGATATGTAACCTCAGGGCAACCATGACCTGGATCTCTGAGGACTTCAGCTGGACCCTTGATCAATCACTCCTCTGCAGTTCGAGGCCCAGGAGGCATGTTTGCAGGGCTTACCACCATAACTATGGTTCACCTGCTATTCATTGAGCACTTTTTTGAATGGTTTTATACATTCTTAAATTCACATGTTCATTGATAATCTTAACTGGACCATTTGACCACTAGAAACATTTTTTAAACTTCTCTGAGCTCCCATGGGGTTCAGTTTCTTATTTTGTAAAATGTAGGTAATGCCTATTTATTCAGAGTATAAAGAGGAATCCCAAATGTGTACTACATAGATCCTCTGTCAAGTGAAAGCAATACATTATCATGATGAAAAAATATATATTTATGTACTGTAGCTCCAGGAGGAAGCGGTTCTCTGTCTGGGGCAAGTCCTCTATCAATTTGAAGAAACCCAATAAAGGCAAGGGCAAGAAGTTGGGGATAAAAGAGGGTACCATGTTTATTCCCACAGTGGTCACAGACAGCTCAGTACATGTGACTGGCTCAAATATGCTCCCCAGAACAAGCTTAATCCTCTAGGAGCACGACTCTCTCCCCATTTTTCCAGCAGCAGCCAAGCTCCCTGCTCCCATGCTCCAGAAGGAACTCTGTGGCAGGGTCCCTGGTGACTGGTGGACACCTGACGAATTATATACCAGGAAAACAGGGAGAGGAAAGAATGGGTGTTTCCTCTCCACCCCTCCCCTGGGTGCTCCTGTGACTGACCAGGGGCTCTGTCACCAGTAAACATCTCATAGATGTGCAAATGGGCTCTTGTTTATTTATTTATTTATTTATACATACACATATACAATGGACACTATTAAGGTCAGGCAAGAATCCTGGCCAGAAATATCCATTTTCTGCTCTTGTACCCTGTTCTAACAGATGATCAAATGAGTGGCCAGACTCCAGGGGCAGAAATGCTAGCAATCCATGTTAAAAATGAGATGCACCTTCCGGGAAGATGGCGGTGTGAGCAGGGCGGCAGAAATCTCCTCCCAACACTATATTTATCTACGAAAACACAGAAAATACATCTATTCCTAAAAGAGAGACGAGAATACACAGGAAAGCGCACAGCGTGCAGCTACACCCGAGAGCACTCGGCACCCCAAGAGGCGGGTAAGATACGGAGCCACGACCCGGCGGGACCCGAGCACTCCCCCACCCCAGCGCACCGGCGGGAGGAGAGGATTCAGAGCCGGGAGGGAGTGGAAGCACACCCCGCGAAGTAGCCAGCCCCGGTGATCTGCGCGGGGAGCGCTGACCCACATTGCGCAGTGCAGCGGGGATTGGAGAGACAGAGCGGCAGGATCTGAGCGGGGAACGCGCCAGGGTGCTTGCAGCCGGCTCCCAGGAAGGAAAAAAAAAAAGTGCGCGCTTTCTTCAGCGGTCTTAAAGAGACAGGAGCCCAGCGGAGGAGCCGGATCGCCCCAGCACACTCAGCCCAGCAGGCTGGGAGTCCTGGGGAGTTTCAGACGCCTTAGCTGGCGACTGAGGAAGCGTAGCCATACTTAACACTTCTCACTGAGATCAACAGCCTCCTATTCGTTCCCACCCCTGCCAGAGCGATAAAGGGCCCTGCGGAGCGGCACAGTCACAGCTGTGGAATAGTGGGGCAATAGCGCCACCTAGAGCATTCCCACAGAATCTACGTCCGGTGGGCATTTTTTTGTTGTTTTTTTTGTTTTGTTTTTTGTTTTGTTTTTGTTTTTTCTTTTCTTTCTTTTTTTTCTTTTTTTCTTTCTTTCTTTCTTTTTTTTCTTTTTTATCTTTTTTTTTTCTTCTCTTTTTAAAGTCTTCAAGAGCCCAGCTGACATACGTGGCAACTATCAGTGACCAAATTATACAGCCATGAAAAGACAGAGGAATATGGTTCAGACCAAAATCAACCAGACAACGCCAGAGAGGGAGTCTGAAGGGATGGAAATGCACAGCCTCCCTGAAAAAGAATTCAGAATAAAAGTCATAACCATGCTGACGGACCTACAGA